>QJPP01002188.1:0-231208 GCA_003996215.1 Jaltomata sinuosa | reverse complement strand
ATCGAAATTCATCATAACTGCTGCCAATGTCTCTACAGCAAGTCTCTCTTCAACAGAAACGATCACATCAGATTCTGCAACAACATCAATAACCGAGACTACATTCATGTCCCTCGGTTGCTTCATTGATCTGCATACATTAAACTTCACTACCTCTTTGTTCAACCTGAAAGTCAACTCGTTGCTCTCCATATCTACCAATACTCTTCCGTTTGCCAAGAAGGGTCGTCCCAAAATAATAGGGGCTTCGAAGTCCACCTCGCAGTCCAAAATCACGAAGTCTGCCGGAAATATGAACTTCCCCACCTTCACAAGTACATCATACAAAATACCAATCGGGCATTTCACCGATCTGTCAGCCATCAATAACCTCATAGTTGTCGGTTTGAGGGCTCCTAAGCCCAACTGCCGGTAGATGGCTAACGGCATCAAGTTTATGCTAGCCCCCAAATCACAAAGAGCCTTGGCAAAGTTAAACTCCCCTATGGTGCAAGAATAGTGAACGCACCCGGGTCTTCTTTCTTTTGGACCAGCGACCTTGATGAAATGGCGCTACAATGGTGGAGGTTGTCTTCCGGTTCAAAACTTACCGACCTCTTCTTTGTGATCAAGTCCTTCATGAACTTGGCATAACCGGGCATTTGTTCAAGCGCATCCACCAGAGTGATGTTTACTGATAACTGTTTGAGCATGGTTATGAAGTTCAGGAACTTTCTATCTTCCACTTTCTTCTTCAGCCGCTGTGGGAAAGGAGGTGGTGGCCGAGGCATCATAGTTGGAAGTTTTTCAACCTCCTTGCTTTTATCTGTGAGCACTTGAGTAGCATCTTCTTCCGCGCCGGGTTTTTCAGCAGACACTTTCACACCCTCATCGACCATAATTTCAGCATCTACTAACTCATCTTCCTCAGCTATAGCATCTTTCTGGGTCTGAATTACCGGATGTGTTTCCGATAATGTGTTACCGCTTCTGGTGGTGATTGCCATACAAATCGCGTCGTTTCTCGGGTTTTGAATGGTGTCACTCGGCAATGTTCCAGCTTTCCTTTGATTTAGAGACGCCGAGACTTGACTCATTTGCTGCTCTAACTGCTTGATTGCGGTGGAATGAGAATTCACTAACTGACTCATTGATGTTAATTCAGATTTCATTTCCTTGACTCCGGAGTCAGTAGATTCCACCTTCAACAACATCTTTGCCATCATATTCTCTAATTTGGACGTCCCTGTCTCATTACTAGTTCTTTCTCGGTTACCAGGTGGTACGTACAACCCACCTCTATCAGTGTTATTTTTCCAGTTCCCCTGATCACGATCTCTGTAGCCAGCTTTCTCATGGTAGTTGTCCCTCTGATAGTTCCGACCTTGGTTTCCCTGGCCATTGGCCTGGAAACCCCCCAAATAATTTGCCTCCTCATCAGACTCGAACTCTGCTGCTCTACTTTGGGAACTCACAACTTTCACTTTCTCCATATCTGCTGACAGCAAATGTTTTGTCAGTAGGTCCATTTGTGTTTTCAAATAGGCCATATCTTGATCCCGCTCTTCCTCTCTCCTACGCTGTTCTGTAGATATATCGACTGTATGAGTGCTAGCAGCCGTCTCGGTGTCCCGTGTATGCCAGGCCCTATTGGTTTTAGTGAGCCAGTCCAGAATAGCTGTGGCATCGATGAAAGTGAGACCCATAAATGCTCCACCTGCTGCATTATCTAGTGTCGGCTTGGTAGCCGAATTCAGTGCCCTGTAGAATGTCTGCATTAAGAAATTTTCGGTCAACTGATGGTTAGGGCATTGTGTCAGCTTCTTCTTAAATCGCAGCCAGGTCTCGTGCAATGCTTCGTGAGGTTGCTGCCTAAAATTGCTAATCTCATCCCTCAACTGTATCATCCTAGAGGGAGGAAAGAACCTTTCTAGGAAAGCTCCTTTCAACTCTCCCCAAGTTGCGATAGAGTCGGGGTCAGCTCTGTCAACCATAGCGCTGCCTCCTCAGACAGAGACAACGGAAACAACCTGAGCCTGATCGCTGTCTGACTCACACCAGGCAATTCGAATGACTTGCAGATACCCACAAAGTTCATCAGGTGTCTGTTTGGATCATCACCAGCCGTACCTCGGAATAATCCCTTTAAGTTCAACAGCTGGAGCATTGTGCTAGTTATGTTAAACTTAGCCCCGGGTGCTAGTGGAGGGAGAATAATGGCGCCCGTAGCACCAGCTCCGTCTAATGCAGTGTCATCCTCTATATCTTCAGCATTCAAGTGATGCTGATCCTGTTGAGCCTGCAGTGCTGCAGCGAGCCTTGCTGCCTCCGTCTGTTGTGCGGCCATGGTTTGCCTTAGCGTTCTTGCGAGCTCGGGGTCGTAGGGTAATATTGGTTCACTCGAGCGTTGGGTACTTGGCATGCACTACTCAGTACCCTGTAATAAACAAAAACAACAAATAAAAGTAAAATCAGGAAATATGACTAAGAGTCAAATAAACACACAAGACTTAATAAACAACCGTATTCCCCGGCAACGACGCCAAAATTTGATACGCCCAAATTACAACTCCAATTACGAAGCGTAAGTGGTCGTCGTCAAATATAGAACCCAACAGTGGTTGGGGTCGATCCCACATGGAATAAGGTGCAAATTAAATCGATAGTGAATCAAATGACTAGTAGTCGATAGTTTCTGGTAAATTGGGGGGTGTTGTAGAACAATATTATAACCAAAGCAAATAATAATACGCGATTTATAATCAATATGAGAGTGAACTAGGGAAGTGTTCACCATGGCGTCGTAACAATTTCGACTCAAGGCTTGACCGGGTTCTCTCTATATGCACATCACGATGTGATTGAATTCATGGTGTCGTCTAAACGTTTCTCAACCAATTAGACAAATTTCCTTTTCAATTCTCTCGAACTTTAAAAGGTAAACTTTATTGTTTCAATCCTAAACATCTAGTAGATTAATCTAGTTATAGCATTAATCATGAGACGAGAGTTGGTAGTCTCGAATCCTTGTAGTTTATCAAATTTCCCGGTTTTAATCTCTTTACTCAAGCAAATTAAACCTAGGTATGTTCTAATGTTTGCAACCACTAGAAAACGTTAGTAAATGAATGATTAACCATGTGACAACATAAAGATTGAACCCTACGCTACCCGGAATCTATATTGCTACTTTTGCCATGGCTCCCACAACCCTAGTTGTGGGAAGTTAGTTACTCATGTTTGCAAAATGAAAGAATGAAGAAATAGTATTCATAATAATAAGAAAGAGTTCTTACAAAAGAGATGAACACAAGCTTCAAGCTTTTCAAGAACAAGAGTCTAAAATCCGAAGAACGTTCAAGAACAAGATGATCAAGAAGAAAAACGTGATTGTGTAGTGTTTTCCTCTTGAATTCTCGCTCAAAATAATCCTAGAACTATTGGGTAATGAACTTGTAATGAATGCCCATGAAATAACCTAACCTAGGGTATTTATAGGAGTCCAGGAAATAAACTCAAAAACGTTCAGAATCCGCGTCGCGTGTACTGCCTCAACTTGACGGTCTGGGTGACGGACCGTCGCATGCTTGACGGACCGTCACAGTGGCCGTCGCCACTAGGCAGTGTGCTGCCTCATCTTGACGGTCTACTTGACGGACCATCGCATGCTTGACGGACCGTCACAGTGGTCGTCACCACTAGGCAGTGTGCTGCCTCAACTTGACGGTCTACTTGACGGACCGTCACATGTGTGACGGCCGGTCATGGTGGCCGTCACTCTTAACCAGTGGCGCTCTTTTGATTGTTTTTCCTTCCTTTTCTGCGTTTGTCGCTATTTCCTGCAATTCCAACATAAAACATCAAAAACGACAACGGTTGCTTGCAAACTCACGATTATTCTTAGTTAAAGGAGTCAAATGTGCCGTAGAATGGCGGCACATCAACAGTGACTTCGTTCGTGGTTGAGTATAACGGGAACTATAGATTTCAGGTGGATTAGTTGATGTGTCTAGGGTGGCTCGAGTGTTCTGCTTATTTGAAGATTTATGATTATGATGCAACAAGATTCAGGTTAGAATAAATGGTTTTTGCAGATCAGCGGGTTCAGGAGATAGAGTTTTGGTTGGTGACTTGTGGGTGAACTTGGTTGTGGTATTGAGGATTTAGATTCTTTGTGTTGATCGCCTTGGTTCTCTGGTTTCGGTGTTGTGTAGGTGCTTTCCGGTTGAGATTCTTGGGGGTCAGTTTGGTTGGAAGATCTTTGGAGTTTTGGATTTTAAGGTTGGAACCTAGCTTGGCAAGAGTGAAGTTAAGGCCTGATTGCTTTTCTTTTGTCTCATTTTTCTGGGTGCCATCCGAAAGAGGAGGCTACCCAAGTTGTCCGAGAGAGTAGTGCGGGATTTGTCTCCCCAGTTGCTAAGCCTCTGCTCTTCCCTTCTTTCTTGACATTTGGGGACGAAAGCCCTTTTTTAGTAGTGGATGATGCAATGACCCTTCTATTCATCCTCGTGTGTTCGCCTTTCTTGAACTGTTAGATCTTTCCTGTAGCGGTCCCAAGTCATTTATGACTTGCTGGGACTGGTAGTTTGGTGATGGGCTATCTGTTTGGTCTTTATGGCCATTTCCCAGTTTTAGAGCTTCAATTTTAGAAATCATTAACTTTGGTCAACATTCTAAGTAATCATGCTCAAAATCGAATTCTAATAGTTCCTTTAGCTCTGGAGCGTGGACTTTGGTCTAGTTTGACCTTTGATCGGGTTTCAGGAGCTTCTCGGCTTGGAATTCTCTCTCGTTCAATGTTTTTAGGCTAGTTGGGCTTGTATGGTTGACTTTTGGCAACATTTAGAGAAGACAGCCTTGGATCAAAATTCCGTCAGTGCTGTTAGCTCCGAAATATTGAGTTTAGGCTAGAGAGACCATTGGTTCGGGTCTCGAGGCTTTCGAATTTGATTTTGGCCTTTTGGTTCCATTTTGGAATCGTTGTCCTAAAGGTTGATTTTAGGTGTGGGGCCCATTTTTAGTTAAATCGACCTCTGACGAGATTTTTGTCGATTCCTTTGTATCCGAAATACCCTTTTTAGTCGAATAGCTTAGTTCATTTGTATTTGCGGGACTCTGAATATGTTCTCGAGGGTCCGTCGGAGTCTAAATTTCCAAGTTGGCATGCTATTAGCAGCTGGTTGCTATCATGGCACCAGCATGACATTTCCTATGCAGGGGTCGACCACGTCCGCATCTGCGTAAGGCAATGCCAGCTACCCCATTTTCTCAGCCATCGCCTAGGCGACGCCCTGGCCGCTTGCGCGCTACTGCGTATGCAGTGGCCTTGCCGCAAGCACGCTAGGAAAGTGCCTGGCCTTCGCATGTGCGATGCCCTCCCCCACACGCATGTTCACGTAGGCAGTGCCATGGCCTCGTACGCATAGGCATCTTCTGGCAAGTTATTTATTAGCCAACTCTTCTCTTTCATTTCTTTTAAACCCAACTCCGATATCCTCCATTAAAACAACTCTAAAACTCCATTTCTTTTATCTTGCTCATCAAATTTCTTGGAGTAGATTCACCATTGCTTCCTGATCAGTTTCCCGTCATTAATTCGATAAGTTTTATTGCTAAATTCTGATTTTAATCCTTGAAATTCCCTCTTGATTTCTTCTTAATGGGTGGGCTAGTTTTGCCCCAAATTATTGCCCAATTTCTCTAAAATTCTGGGCATGCACTCCTTGGATCATTGTGATCATCGTGCGCTCTTTCATTTTTGGCTTCAGGTTGTGGGGCCCACAGGCCCGTCGGTGACTCAAATTTTGACCCGGCTATTATTATAGCATTATAGGTATGGTTGGTTTCATTTTGACACCTAGTATATTGTGTTGGTAGTGCTTCATGATATGGAGCCTCTCAGAGCAGTTCGAGCCTGGACGACGCCATTCCTGCAGCTAGTAATCAAATGACAGGTAGGTTATGGTGTTCCCTACCTAGACTCTGCGTATATAGGCTATAACTATATTAATTAGCTTCCTTGGGTTGGTTTTCTAGGTTGGTACCCTCAGACCTTGTCTGCCTTTTCTATCCATTTATTTCTTACATTGATTGTTGCATTCGTGTAGTATTGCTATATTACCTTTATGGCCCCGTGTGGTATTGTATATGCCTTTGGACCATAGACGGTGGGATATTTGGGAATGTTCGCGAGTCCTGGACATCGTGACCTTACTTTAGCCTGGTTATCTGTGCTGTAGGACTGATTGTGCCTGTGCAGGGCCGATAAGAATGTTTGTGAGCCATTTTGGGCTAATCTATTGTTTGCGAGCATATTATTCATGTAAAAAGGATTTACCTTCATGTTTTACAATTGTTTTGGCTTCGAGCTTACTATAACGGTTTTCTAAAACTTTGCATGCCCCCGAGGGCCTGTTTTGGGTGTAATGGTTATGGAAAGGGTTTTGATACTAAATTTTATGAAACCTCTTGGAGTAGAGGAGATATTTTTATGATTTTACCACTGATTTTCATACAGATACTAGACTCGGCTATGCCGTAGTGCTAGACATGGTTTTCTATGTATTTAGACCCAGATACGCACCGGGCACCCTGTTTAGGGATTTGAGACTTGATTACTATTTTAGACCTAGATACGCTCCTGGCACCCTTTATAAGGGTTATTGAGGTTTGACTACTGTTTTATACCTGGTTCAATTCTAGGCACGTACTACGAGGCTCTGATTATTGAGATATATGTTAAGATTTTGCTATTTTAGTATGTGGTCTACGAGTAGACCTCTATAGACCCTATCATTCCTGGGCTAATGGCTACGGGCTGATGAGTGTGCCAGGAGGAGGGGTATACGACAGAGTTGAGGTATACGGGCCGCGTCCTTCCATAGATCCTACCTCTATTGGGACTTCTAGGTACTAGAGAGGGTAACATACGACACTACTATCACACCAGATTCATCATATCACATCATCATGCATGTTTCATTCGGATTCCACCCTTGTTTGTTGTGTGCTCAGTGTATGCTTCGATTGTATAGGCGGCCGGAGGGTTTGTTTTCACTTGATTGTGTTCCTCAGTTGTATAGGAAGCCATTGTGACTGTAGGTAGATTATATTACTCCTTTCATCTCATAGAGCTTGTTATGACTTTATCTTTCGATTGGATTAGTGGTTTTTGGCCTGTTGAGGCCCTGGTTATTTAGACTGAGATTATTGAGGGGCTAGTGGGTCCTATATTATTGAGGCACTGTCTATGTGGCCTTCTGAGAGGTTGTGGGTTATCAGATGTTATTCTTTATCGTGGTTTTTGATTAGTGGATCTCGGTTCTTGTGGCTTAGTTATTCCATCCTAGGGTTTCGCCTGAGAGACTGCTTTCTGTCCATACTTATCTTATAAATGGGTTTTCGCATGATTATGTTAGGATATTGCTTCTAGCTTGAATATGTTAGCTTGCTTTCCTTCTTTCCCTTTTTACTTGAGGTTACCGATATACCGCCATGCTTCTAAACTCTCTCTTTATATATATTGTTGTTGCAAGGATTCTAGTGCATTCCTCTTTCTTTCACCCGTGTTTCCGTGTATGTATATCTTCTGTGGCTAGCATAGTCTGTTGTATTTTTGTTGTCTTCTACACATGATAGTTTCCTTGTGCTTCCTCTTTGTTTCTGTGACTGCTTCCCTTGTATTCTGCTTATTACTATTTTTATATCTTATATGCACTCAGTCAGTCGATGATTCCTACTGGATACCCGTTGCTTCTGCATCTTTCTGGTGCAGATATTAGTATGAGCTTTCACTGTTGATTGTGTGGAGACTCGTGCAGCTTTGGATCTTTGAGACTAGGGTGAGTGCCTGACGGTCGGTGCTTGACCACATCTCATCTTTTAGCACTGTTACTTTTTGTACTTTTGAAGATAGTTGTATATCTTATTTTGTTACTTCTAGCACTTGTATTCTATTAGAAGCTTCTGTACTATTGATACCAAGTCCTGGGGTTGGTGTAGTTTCATTATGTATATATTTAAGTTATTTTCTTCCGCATTGTCTTATCTTTATATTCTGCTTCCACTTATTTCTGCTTATTATGTGTATTGGTTAGGTAGTAGCCCATTACTAACCATTCCGGGCTACGGGAATTGGTTTGTCTACTGGGGGATTGTAGGTGCCATCATGACCTCAGAAATTAGGTGATGACAAAGAACATCGAAAATGGCTTCCAAGAAGATCAATTCCAAATCAATTTCCTCTAAGGCTGCTGACTCCAAGTTCTCTTCTGAAGTAAAAAGCATCCTCGGTGTTACCTTTGGAAGTTTTGGACTTGTTACGAGGATCAAGGCAAGCATGTTAGAACAATTAACACTCTAAGTGTCATCTGCATCAATTCCTATTTATGGATCTTCATCCACAAAAAGAGCAAGATCCTCTACCAATGCATCATAAGGGGAAAGCAATATTGCTGAAAGGATTAAGAAGACTCTAGCTCTACTTGATCTCTATAGGTCCAAGAACTCTGCCATGAAGAAAGACGATGATTCAAGTGATGGATCCTCTCCACTCGAACCACATGACGTGAGTACATCAAAGGTCAACTTATGCAACAATTCATGCTACTCTCCGACATCTCCAATAATCTTGCACGCGATGGTGATTGATGATTTATCAATGGAGGAGCAACTTATAAACTTGGAGAAGATGATTGAAGGATTAACCAAGTATATGCACAATCAGGAGTCTAAAATCGATAAGTTGATGGAAAAAATGGATGGATTGATAGATGCAGAATCTAGCCATGCACCTAGAAAGGCTCTTGAAGTTCAAGAGACTGAAACTCTTGCAAAATAAGCATCGCCAACTAAGGAACTTCCAGTTTCTTATGAAGGGAAGATCCCGCTCAATCGACTGAAGGAGTTCATCAAAGGAACCATCAAGGATAAGTATGAAATTTCTACCAAGTCTTCACTTATGTACGCCAAGCCATACACTACAAGAATTGACAGTTTCAAGATGCCTGCAGGTTATTATCCCCCCATATTTCAATAATTCGAGGGCAAAGGAAGCCCAAAGAAACATGTTGCATACTTCGTTGAGACATGTAACAATGCTAGAACCTATAGAGACTCTGGTCAAGCAGTTCGTCCGCTACTTAAAAGTAAATGCCTTTGATTGGTACACGGATCTTAAGCCTAACTCTATCGATAGTTGGGAGCAATTGGAGCATGAGTTCCTCAATTCCTTCTATAGTACAAGGGGTATGGTGAGCATGGTGGAACTCACAAATACTCACCAAAGATAGAATGAACCAGTTATCGATTTCATCAACCGGTGGAGGAATGAGAGCCTAAACTACAAAGATAAACTCATTCAAGCATCTGGAATAGAAATGTACATCCAAGGAATGCACTGGGAGCTTCTTTATATCTTACAAAGAATCAAGCCAAATACCTTTGAAGAACTAGCTACCCGTGCTCATGATATGGAGACGAACATGTCATCTGCTAGAAAAGTTTTGGTGTTTGTTCATGACCCTCGCAAAGGAAAAGGCGAACAAGAACTCAAGAGATGGAGCAAGTTTGTACCCTGAAGTGACAACAAACAATCCATGAATGTCAATGTGTTGCCTGTGAAGTTTACTATGAAGGTGAGCAAGAAGAAAAATGTGAAGACTACTTCCTCTTAAGAACGTCCAAATTGAAATTTGACCTTGAAGGAGATGAAGGAAAGGGAATACCCCTTCCTCGATTCTGACGTTCCTGAGATTTTTGATGAATTTCTTAAGCTAAAGCTCATTGAGTTGCTAGAGATAAAGCGACCCGATGAAGTTGGAACATCTAACGACCCAAACTATTGCAAGTATCATAGTCTTTTGGGTCACTCTCTTGAGAAGTGTTTTGTCTTCAAGGGCAAAGTCATGCAATTGACTAGCGAGAAAAATATTTTCCTTGATGATGAGCAGGCAAGTTTTAATAAAATCTTCATCACATTTAGCTAACTTGATTCGATCCAAAGATGCAGCTTGAAAGAGTATGATGAAGAACCATGGTAGCACGATAAATCCCAAATAGATAGAGATGATGATGAAGGTTGGATTCTGGTGACCAGACAGAGACGCAGCAAGACAAGTCTGCGAAAAGAGTCATTTGACCAACTAACTAGAAGGAGGATATTGAGGAGACCAAGAAAGCAGTAATTAGTTAAGCATCCGAAGAAGGCAAAAGTTGAGAGGCATCACCACCAAAAACCACAACATCCTATGACTTTAGAGAAATTCTTACCGAGTTGGTTCCATATGAAAACTTCTCAAGACAACATCGAGGTGTCATATATTAATACTAACAAAGGGGAAGTAAAAAGTTAGAGTCTATCGATGGTGCCTCCTCCATCTTCCAAAAAGCCTATTGAATTGCCTTTCCAAGAAGTACATACATGTGATACAAAAATTACATTTACAGACGATGATATTTTGTTTGGTGAAACACTACACAATCTTTCTTTGTATATGGTGGGCCATGTGCCAGAGAAGAGGATAAATAGAATCTTAATAGATAAGGCATATGAAGTCAACATTCTGCCTATTCGCACAATGAAGGATCTTGGCATCACGACTAAAGAACTTACTGAAAGTCATTTGATGATCCAAGTATTCAATCAAGGGGGTCAACGGGCCATAGGTTCTATCAAGTTAGAGATTCACATGGAAGATTTACAATCAAGTGCGTGGATGCATGTGATCGATACAATGACTTCATACAACATATTGCTTGGCAGGCCTTGGGTACATTAGAACAAAATTCTCTCATCCTCATACTATCAATGTTTGAAGTATCTCGAAGGTTGAATTGAAAGAAAAATAATTACTGATGATAAGCCATTCACTGAAGCTGAGTCACACTTTGCTGATGCAAAGTTCTACTTGAAGAGTTACGTTATGAAGAATATAAAAATTGATTATGTCAAAGCAACCAAGTGTGATAAGCTTGCAATCAAAAGAGATGATGTGGCTGTGGGAAAAGTCAAAGTTGATGGTAACGAGTATCGCTCCATTGCGAGTAATGAAAGCATTGTGGCCTTGAAGAAGAAGAAGGAAACTTATGTGCTTCGCTATGTTCCGAAGGTGAAAAAGAGGAAGATCAATCATCTCAAATCCAAGGAACTGTATTTAAGGGACTAACTCTCTCTATCAAATAAATTGATGCGATAAACTTATCCTCAAAGCTTCTTGGAGAGTTCGTGGCTCAAAATCCACTACAAAATGTAACACTCCTTACGAAGCATACAAATGAAGGTTTCATCCAAATACTTACAAATTATTTGTGAAGACTGGATATAAACCCAACGAGATGTCACAGTTGGGGAAACTCCCATCAGAAGCTACTACCAGGAAATCATGTGAAGGCTTAGGGTACAAGCAACCATCGCCAATTCACATCTTCATAAGAAGGATAAGTAGCAACTACATCATTATGGAAGATGAGTCTGTCACTTCCAACAAAAGGCCTTCTATCTTTAATAGACTTGGAAAATCAACCGCAAGAACTTTTATGTTTGAGAGGTTAGGTCTATTGAAGAAGAACAATAACAATCATCAGATAAACTATCGGAGCTTGATAATGCCTATTTCACCTAGAACCCAAAAGGATTTTCAAAGTTTGATCCCTTCCAAAATGAGGCGACAGATGAAACTTGTGATCTCATGGGAGGAGATACTAAAAGCGAGGATTCATACTGTGGTTCATACTAAGGAACATGAGGAATACGAAGAAAGTGTGGACTCTTCATATCATATTACTATCCAGAGTGAGCAAGATACCTCATATCAAATGGGGGGGTGACGAGGAGATGATAGATATCGCCTGGTGTTATCACATATATGTCAATGGTGGTGATCCTCAAGAAGATTAAGATATTGGAGAGGCTCTACTGGAACTCGAAGAAGGAGTAAAAGCCATATTGACCCATTGAAGGAAGTTAATCATGGCAGAGAAGAAGAACCAAGGACAACCTACCTAAGTATTTTTCTCGAAGTTGATGAAGAAATCGCTTATATGGATATACTTAAAGAATATAGGGATGTCTTTGCTTGAAGCTATAAAGAGATGCCTGGCTTAGATCCTAAAGTAGAAGTCGATCAGTTGGTGGTCAAGAATGGCGTTCATCCTATCAAGCAGGCCCAAAGACGTTTCAGACCAGACTTAGTTCCATTGATCGAGAATAAAGTTAACAAACTCATTAAAGATGGATTTATTTGCAAAGTGAAATTCCCCACATGGATATCAAGTATTATTTTTGTGTGGAAGAAGAATGGCCAAATTCAAGTTTGTGTTGACTTCAGGGATTTCAACCACGCAAACCCGAAGGATGAATTTCCATTCCCCATTCTAGAGCTGATAATTGATACTACTACTGTTACGAGACAATGTCTTTCATGGATGGTTCATCTGGTTATAACCAAATCTGCATGGCACCAAAGGAGAAAGAACTCATTGTATTTCGTACACCTAAAGGTATTTATTGCTACAAGGTGATGCCTTTTGATTTGAAAAATGCTGGTGCCACATATCAAAAGGCTATGAAAAATATCTTTGATGACTTACTCTATAAAAATATTGAGTGTTATATTGATAACTTAGTGGTGAAGTCAAAAAAGAGGAATGATCACTTGAAATACTTGAGAATGATATTTGAGTTACTGCGAAGATATTAACTCAGGATGAATTCATTGAAATATGCCTTTGAAGTTACTTCTGGAAAGTTCCTTGGTTTCATTGTGCGACATTAAGGAATTGAGATTGATCAAGATAAAGTAGATGCAATTTCGAAGATACCCAAGCCTTAAAATATTCATGAGTTAAAAAGTCTTCAAGGAAAGCTAGCATACTTTAGGAAGTTCATCTCGAATCTAGCTGGAAGATGTCAGCCATTCAGCCATCCCATGATAAAGGGTGCTACTTTGAAGTGGGACTATGATTTTAGTAACGCTTTGAAAGTATCAAGTCATATTTGATGAAGCCTCCAGTTCTTGCGGCTCTTATACTTGGAAAACCTGATACTCTACATTATGGCTCAAGAAAGGTTAGTTGGAGCACTATTAGCTCAAGAAAATAATGAAGGCAAAGAAAACTCTCTATACCCGAGCAGAATGATGACACCAAATGAGCTGAAGTATTTTCCAATTGAGAAGTTGTATTTGGAATTAGTCTTCTCAATCCAAAAGATGAAGCACTACTTTTAAGCTCATGTTGTTCATATTGTATCTAGAGCAAATCTCATCAAGCTTGTTATGTCAAAACCAGTCCTTAATGACTGACTTGCAAGGTGGTAAATTCAGTTCAAAAGTTTGAGATCATATTCATCCCTCAAAAAGCTATAAAGGGATAAGGATTAGCAGACTTCTACGCGGATCACCTGGTACCTGATGATTAGGATCTAACCGATGAACTTCCTGGTAAAGTTGTGATGATTATTGAAGTTCAACCTCCAAGGAAGATGTACTTTGATGGTGCAATACATCAAGGAGGAGCTGGCGCTGGCGTGGTGTTTGTCACTCTTCAAGGAGAGGTTCTACTATACACATTTGCTTTGACACAATGTTGCTGAATATCAAGCATTAATACTTGGATTTGAAATGGCTATCGATATGAAGCAACTACAATTTTAAGTCTTTGGTGACTCTCAACTGCTGATCAATCAACTCATGGGAAGTTATGAGGTCAAGAAGCTTGAGCTACGCCCATATCACGGTTATGCTCAGAAGTTGATAGGATGACTTAGAGATGTGAGCCTCCAACAAGTACCAAGGAGGGAAAATCATAAATCTAATGTCTTGGATACTCTGGCTTCAACTCTAATTCTTTTGGATTATACACATGTTACTATTTGCAGAAAATGGGTAGTACCACTGCCAAATGAGTATGAACATGTAGAAAATAAGCTTGAGCACCTCATTGCTATTTTTAAAGTCGTAAAGAAAGATTAGCGACAACCTGTTATTGACTACTTGTGTTATTGAATACTTCTAGAAAATCTAAGGAGAAGGACTGACATCCATCATTATGCACTCATTTTATTTACTACAAGGACACGTTATATAGAAGATCATTTGGGGGAGTACTCTTGTGATATTTGGGGGAGGAAAAATCAGCCCAAGCTTTGCAAGAAGCACATTTAGGAGTATGTGGATCATATCAATTTGGACCGAAGCTACACTTCCACATAAAAAGAATAGGATATTACTGGCCAACAATGGTGAAAGATTGCTCGGATTATGCTCAGAGATGCAAGGCTTTCGAGTTTCATGTGAATTTCATACATCAGCCTCTCAAAGTACTACACCCAACTATCGCATCTTGTCCATTCTATGCTTTAGGAATGGATGTTCTTGGACCCCTACCAAGGCCTTTTAGTGGACACCTGTACATCTAGGCCACAACAGATTACTTCACAAAATGGGTCGAAGCTGGCGCTCTTAAAGAAATAAAGAAGGATAATGTTGCAAACTTCATTCGAGTAAATATGATCTACCATTTTGGCATTTCTTGCTACATAATAACGGATAATGGCAAGTCGTTTAATAACAAGTTGATGAACAAGATTTATGATCTCTTTGGTTTCAAGCAGCGTAAATAGTCTATGTATCATACTATCGCCAATGGTCTAGCTGAAGCATTCAACAAGACTTTGTGCAACTTATTGAAGAAGGTCATCTCCAGCTCCAAACAAGATTGGCATGAACAATTGAAAGAAGCTTTGTGGGCATATAAGATGACTCACCACACACCAACACAAGCAACCCCATACTCACTTGCTTTTAGAGTTGAAGTAGTTCTACCACTTGAGCGTTAAATACCTTCTTTAAGACTTGCCTATTCAAGAAGGTCTCACTGAAGAAGGAAATGCTTGATTGCATCTTGCAGAGTTAGACACACTTAATGAAAAGAGGATGGAAGCTCAACAAAATTGGAGTGTTATCAAGCTCATCTATCTCGTACTTTCAACTAAAAGGTTTGCTTGAGGTACTTTCAAGTTGGAGATCAGGTCCTTGCGGTGAGGAGACCTATTATCACTTTTGATAATTCTGGGGGCAAATTCACCTAAAAATGGGATGGACCATATGTTATTCAAGAATCATATTCAAATAATGCTCAAAAGATGGTTAATGTGGATGGCGTGAGGATAATCCCTATTAATGCCAAGTTGTTGAAGAGGTAATATCCTTGAAGAAAGTTTATGCTTCTTAAGGAACGAGAATAAATTGCATGTTTCTCCTGACCCACAAGATTATAAACTGTGTCGGCTCCAAAAATAAAGTTGCTAGGTTGAAAACCACTAAAGAGGTGGCCTAGGAAAAAGTTAGGACACAAAATGTCCGTTAGATTGAAAACCTTGCAAGAGGCGACCTAGATAAAAGTTAGGACACACAAAAACAACACTCTCTTAGAACTACGTTATGACTTGATCCTCTTCACCGAGTTGCTTAGTCATTTAAAATTTCATTCTAGGTTCAGTCGCCTAGGGGCCAAAAAAAATACAAGTTCTCATTTAATCTGCCACATGAAAGTCAGGTCTGCAAGTACTCTTTAATCGAACTTTGATCTTTCACAAAATATTGATGTCTCGATGGGGGAAAACCTCTATGGATAATAAGCTCCTCCAACAGAAATTGATGTTGTCAAATCCACCACGCCTGCAAGTTGAATTCCTCCAAGTGCAGCAACTCTACAAGATGAAGTCTTAAATATACCAAGTCTGCAAGCTGAAGTCTTCACATCTGCCAAGTCTTCAAGTTGGATTCTTTGAATCGGGCATGTCTGCAAGTTGAAGTCTTCAAATCCTCCAAGTATTCAAGTTCTATTCACCAAATCTACCAAGTCTTCAAGTCGAGGCCTTCTATATTTCCAGTCTTAAGGCGGACAAAATTTGTCCCTTGCATATTAAGCTAGAATTTCACGGGTTTATCCTTAAAAAAATCTCTATATTTTCATGCCTGAAGACGAATAATTTTAGTCCTTTTGCACCTCGGTCCTTAAAATATGGTGTAATGTTTTTTCTATCGACCATGTAAAGTCTTTGCTTTAGACGGTGTAAGGTATTTGACTTGGATAATATGACGCCTTTTACTCAGACGGTGTAAAGTATTTAGCTCAGATGGTATGATGCCTTTGGCTCAGATGGTGTAAATTCATCGCCTCAAGCAATCTAAGGTCTTTAGTTCAAATGTCTTAAAAGCCTTTGTTGCAAACCATGTAAAGCCTTTGCCTTAGACGGTGTAAAGTCTTTGGTCAGATAATATGACGCCTTTGGCTCAGATGGTGTAAAGTCTTCATCTAAAGCAATGTAAGGTCTTTGGATTTAACGGTGTAAAGTCTTTGCCGCAGACTATGTAAAGCCTTAGTCGCAGACAGAGTAAAGTCTTTGGCTCCAACAAGTGACACTTTTGGCTAAGATGGTGTAAAGTCTTTACCTAAAGAAATCTAAGATATTTGGCTTAGACAATGTAAAATCTTTGGGTAGACGATATAAAACCTTTGACTCAGATGATATAAAGTCTTCGCCTCTGGAAATGTAAGGTTCTTAGCTCAGACGGTGTAAAAGTCCTTGCCTGATATTATGTAAATCTTTGCCTTAGATGGTGTAAAGTCTTTGACTCGAACCAGGGACAACTCAAGCACATTAGTGGCCTAAGGCCAAAATCAAATGGAGGACTTAAGTTTCTAAGAAAATTAATATTTTTTTAATAAAGTCTATTTTTAAAATTAAGTAATCGATTTTTCTTAAAACTATTCTTTTTTAATTCATTATATAATCAATGCATTTAGTATTTTTGAGACATAGTATGTAACACTCCGAAAATCCTAAGCTAAAAAATAGACCAGAATTTCTAAGTGTTAAGCTGTCAAAGTGACAACAAGTTCCACAAGCCAAATCCACGGATCGTGGAATAGTCCACGAGCCATGGATTGGGCCCATGGAAGCCAGACCAGAGACCTAACAATTTTCCTGAGAACCATGGCCAGGATCCACGGACTGTGGAATAGTCCACAAGCTGTGGTTTGCATCCATAGAACTCAGGTCCGCAACCTAATAGAATCCAAGGGAACCAGGAGAGGGTTCCATGGCTCGTAGAATAATCCATGGACCATGGTTACCAATGGTGGAACCTTGTTCCATGATTTTTTTTGCAATTTTTAAGTTTTGATCTGAGGGGTATTTTAGACTTGTCCTATTCTTTTAAATCCTACACTAAGTCGTTTTAGGCATATTTTTGATGGGTTTTAGTCAGACTTAGAATATTTTTCCATCATTCCATAGATTAAGCTTCATGACAAGAAAAGAAACTCTCTCAAGCTATAGATCTAGGGTTTCATGCCCAAAAGCTTCAAACCTCAGTTCAAGTTCAAGATTCTTCCAAATTTAGGTATGGTGGTATTCATTAAGGGTTTAGTTCACCCTTATGCCCAAAATCTCAGTCTTCTATTAGAATTTTTATGGATTTATGAAATTAAGATTCTTACCCTATCATGCTGATTTTTACGGATTTTGTCTTTATGATATTACATGATTTTTATCCTGTTTTAATGAATTATAGTTTAGTTTCAATAACTTGCACGAATTTTATAATGATTTGTGAAGACCAAAACTTAGCCTAAATTTGTAGTATTTTCACATAAATTAGTTTTCCTCAGAAATTAACCTATTTTTTAGGATGCGATCATACCAGCACTAACGCACCGGATCCCATCAGAACTCCGAAGTTAAGCGTGCTTGGGCGAGAGCAGTACTAGGATGGGTGACCCCCTGGGAATTCCTCGTGTTGCATCCCTCCTTTTGAAGGGGAGTCTTGGAGTAACTGGTAAAGTTGCTGCCATGTGACCAGGAGGTCACGGGTTCAAGCCGTGGAAACAGCCCTTTGCAGAAATGTAAGGTGAGGCTACGTACAATAGACCCTTGTGGTCCGACCCTTCCCCGGACCCCGCGCATAGCGGGAGCTTTAGTGCATCGGGCTGCCCCTTTATTAGTATTCAGTTATAAGCAAGAAATTAGTCAGTTTTTAATCTACAGCTCTTTCAGAAAAGTGGTTTCAGACAAGTTAAGTTCTGACCAGCTTTCAGAACCTCAGATTTAAATGAGCTACCAATATTATGTTTGGGAGTAGTACGTAGCACCAATTGGACTAGGGTCCCAGTTTCACCTAAAGTCTTAGAACACATGCCACCGTAGGTCTATTTAGCCCCTCAGTTAGGCATTAGATCACGCCAGTCATGCCTCTATATCCTGGTAAGGTATATTGAGTCCTATTGATGGAGGATATAAATCGGACTCCATGTTTAGCTCACATGGTTTATGTCAGTTGAAAGACTCTCTCACAGAATTAGACTAAATAAACATGTACTTAGCCCTCAGTTGAGTTTTACTGCTTTTCATTATGTCTTTCAGAATACTTATGCATTACATATTTTATGCATCTTATTATTTTGGGCCATTGTACTACAACTTTAGTTTGCACTTGTTTAAGATATTCAGTATTTTTAGTGTATTCAGTTATCTTTTACTTTGCATATCCCGCATGCTCAGTATATTCAAAGTACTAAATACATATTCTTTATATTGCATCCTATCATAATGCAGGTTCAGGCTCTCAAACTCAGCACCACAATTAGTTTGATTCAGTGCCATCTCAACGACTACTAGTGGTGAGTCCTCATCATCCGAGGATGGACTTTTATGATACTTTCTTAGTTATTTCAGTTTTAACATTTAGAGTTAGCTAGGGACTTGCCGTAGCAACTCATCAGTTAGTAGAGGCTTTTCAAACATAGAGTTAGAGTTCAGCTTATTTAAGATTGAGTTATCTTTGAGATTTATATCATTTCAGAACTTTTAGCAACTCATTAAATTTAAATTTTTTATCAGTTTAGCTTTCGCTCAGTCCTTATTATTTAGAACTGTTTTAGTTTATGCCTTTACATTGGTTATCTTGGGGTCACTTGTATCTCTAAGAACTATGTTATGTCTAGAGTGTAGGCTTGAGGAATGACAAGCTTGGTATCAGATCCTCAAGATTAAGGTGTCCTAAAGTGTCTGAAATCCACGTTAAATAGAGTCTTTTTCATGGGCATAAAGTGCGCTACACTTATATGGGAGAGGCTATGAGACATTTTAGGAAACTCAACTTCTTTCATGTTCAATATTGTATGATAGAGTTTAAATCTATTTCCCCTTTCTAATCCATTCATTATGCATTTCAGATCATGCCTCCTCGCAGAAACAACACTCGCAATGCTAATCCTCCAGTTCCAGATCATGAGATAACCAATGTTGAGTTTCAAAATTCTATTCATATGTTGGCTCAAGCTATGTCCAACCAAGCTAATCAACATGCACTTGTTCCTTCTAACCCAAATGGTGGTTGAGCTCCAGTCGGAGTTAGGAATTTCATCCATATGAATCCACAAGAGTTCTTTGGGTTGAGAATAGATGAGGATCTGCACAACTTCATTAACGAAGTGAAAAAAGTTCTTGATGTGATGCAGATGACTAGAGTTGAGAGTGTTGAACTAGCATCCTATCAACTCAAGGATGTGGATCACATCTGGTTCACTTAGTGGAAGGACATTTAGGGCATGAATGCAGCTTCTATGACTTGGGACTGCTTTGTTGGAGCTTTTCTGGACAGGTTCTTCCCAAGGGATTTAAGGGAGGCTAAGGCTGAGGAGTTTGTGAATCTAAGGCAGGGATCCATGTTTGTTCAAGAGTATGGGTTTACTCAGATCTCCATATATACTCCAGCAATGATGGCCGAGCCGAGGGCCTAGATGAGCAAGTACATTTTTGGTATTTCTGATTTGGTTAAGAAGGAATACAAGACTGCTATGTTGATCAGAGATATGTACATCTTTAGACTTATAAATTATACTTAGCATATAGAAGATGAGAAACTGAAGGAAAGGGAGAGAGAAAATAAGAGGGCTATGACAGGTAATTTTGACTATTCTCAGTAGAGGTCAGCCGGTGAGAATCGCACCAGTTTCAGCAGAGGTCTTCAGCTCCAACACCTTATTCAACTGGTGCTCCATCTTCCAGGCCTCGTCATATTAAGAAGAATAGAGCTACATGCTCTAAGTCTCTGGGCAGTATTTCAGGTAGCCGCACTTTTACATCTTGTCCTAAGTGTGGTAAGAACCATCCAAGTGAGTGCCTTGCTGGCAGATAGGGGTATTTTGGGTGTGGTTAGATTATCCATAGGTTGAAGGAGTCCACTACTTTAGCAGCTCCACCAAGTCACACAACTCAGTAGAGTACTACTTCTGGTGTAGGTGGTGGTCAGCGCCAAAATCACCTCTATGCCATGTCATCTCATTAGGATCAGGAGAGTTCCCTAAACATAGTCACTGGTATATTGTAAGTCTTGTGTCTTGATGTTTATGCCTTACTAAACCCTGGGGATTCATTATCTTTTATGACTCCCTATATTGCATGTAAATTTGGAGTCAGTCCTGAATAACTTCTAGAACTCTTTTCTATTTCCACCCTAGTCGGTGAGTCAGTATAAACTAAGAGAGAATAGAAATTATGCAGTCCCAGTCCTCTATAGAATCACCTCAGTTGACTTAGTAGAATTACACATGACCAATTTTAACATTATTCTTGGCATGGATTGGCTACATGCCTATTATGCCTCAGTCAACTGCAGAACTAGAGTTGTAAGATTTCAGTTTCTAGATGAGCCTGTCTTAGAGTAGCGGGGTAGTCCTCTAATGTCAAAGGGTCATTTTATATCTTACCTAAAAGCAAGAAATACAATCTCAAAGGGGTGCATCTACCATATAGTTTGAGTTTAGTTTACTGATTTCGAAACCCTATCTCTCCAGTCAGTTCCAATAGTTAGTGAGTTCCCAGAAGTATTTCCTGAGGATGTGCCCGATGTTCCTCCTGAGCGGGAGATTCACTTTGGGATAGACCTTCTTCTAGATACGTAACCTATATCTATTCCTCCTTATAGAATGGATCCAGCTGAGCTTAAGAAATTGAAGGATCAATTGAAATACCTCCTAGATAAAGGTTATATCAGACCCATTATCTCTCCATAAGGTTCTCCAGTTCTCTTCATGCGTAAGAAAGATGGTTCACTAAGAATACGCATAGATTACCGTTAGTTCCACAAGGTCACAATCAAGAATACGTATCCCATTCCTAGGATTGATGACTTGTTCGACCAGCTTCAGGGTGCCAGTTATTTCTCCAAGATTAACCTCAGTTTCGACTCTCATTAACTCAGAGTTAGAGAATGTGACATTCCAAAGACAACTTTCTAAACTCGGTATAGTCACTATGAATTCATGGTTATGTCTTTTGGACTAACGAATTCTCCTACAACTTTTATGGACTTGATGAATAGGATAGTCAAGCAATACTTAGATATGTTCATCATTGTCTTTATAGATGACATCCTTGTTTATTATCAGAGTGAGGAGGAGCATGCAAACCATTTGAGGGTTATGCTACGAACTCTCAAGGATCACCAATTATTTTCCAAGTTTAGTAAGTGTGGGTTTTGGTTGCAGTCAGTTGCTTTTCTTGGTCATGTGGTATCTAAGTAAGGTATTCAAGTAGATTTGTAGAAAATAAAGGTAGTAAAGAACTGGCCTAGACCTATTTCTCCGACAGACATTAGGAGATTTTTGTGTTTGGCTGGGTACAATTGGATATTCATTGAGGGGTTCTCATCCATTGATGCCTCATTGGCCAGGTTGACTCAGAAAATGGTTAAGTTCTAGTGGTCCAATGAGTATGAAAAGAACTTCCAGGAATTGAAAACTAGGTTGACCACAACTCTAATTTTGACTCTACCAGAGGGTTCATATGACTTTGTTGTTTATTACGATGCATCTAGAATAGGCCTTGGTTGTGTTTTGATGCAACATGGTAAGGTCATTGCCTATACTTCCAGACAACTTAAGATTCATGAGAAGAACTACCTTACTCATGATATTGAGTTAGAAGCAGTGTTTTTTGCCTTGAAGATTTGCAGACACTACTTGTATGGTATCCACGCGGATGTGTTTACCGACCATAAGAGCCTCCAATATGTGTTCACTCAAAAGGAGTTGAATCTTCATCAGAGAAGGTATCTTGACTTATTAAGGACTATGACATAAGTGTGCTTTACTATTCGGGTAAGGCCAATGTAGTAGCTGACTCGCTTAGTAGATTGTCTATGGGTAGTGTGTCGCAAGTTGAATAAGAAAATAAGGAATTGGCTAAGGATTTTTATAGGCTTGATCATTTAGGGGTTCACCTTACAAACTCAGCAGATGGTGGTGTTATAGTTCAAAATGGGTCAGAATCTTCTTTGGTAGTTGAGGTAAAGGAAAAACAAGGCAATGATCCTATCTTACATTAGTTGAAGAGTGCTGTCCATTAGCAGAGAGTAGAGGTTTTCTCCCGAGGGGGAGATGGTGTGATTCATTATCAGGGTCGCTTATGTGTTCCTAATGTAGATGAGTTGAGGAAGTGAATTTTGACAAAAGATTGCAGCTCCAGATATTCTATTTATCCGGGAGACACCAAGATGTACTGTGACCTATGAGAAGTCTATTGGTGGAATGACATAAAGAGGGACATAGCAAACTTTATGGATAAGTGTCCAAACTGCCACCAGGTAAATGTAGAGCATCAAATACCGAGAGGTATGACTCAAGATATTGACATTCCTACTTGGAAGTAGGAGGTGATCAATATGGACTTCATTGCAGGTTTTTCGCGCACCTGCCGACAACATGATTCTATTTGGGTGGTAGTAGATAGGATGACTAAGTCAACCCACTTTTTTGTTGTCAAGACTATTGATTCAACAGAGGATTATTCTAGGCTCTACTTCTGTGAGTTAGTCAAATTGCATAGAGTTCCCTTGTCTATAACTCAGATTGGGCTACTCAGTTTACATCCCAGTTCTGTAAGTCTTTCCAGAAAGGTCTTGGTACTCAAGTGAATCTTAGCACAACATTTCAAGCGCAGACAGATCGCTAGATAGATACCATCCAAACTTTAGATGACATGTTGAGGTATTGTGTGTTTGACTTTAAGGGTAATTAGGATGATCACTTATCTCTTATAGAGTTCGCCTACAATAACAACTTCTATTCTAGCATCTAGATAGCTCCGTACGAGGAACTTTATGGGAGGAGGTGTAGATCTTTTATTGGCTGGTTTGAGGTAGGTGAAGCAGCTTTAATAGGTCCATATACAATTCATGTGACTATTGAGAAAGTTTAACTCATTAGAGAGAGGTTGATAGCTGCTCAGAGTCATCAGAAATCCTATGCAAATGTGAGAAGAAGGGACTTAGAGTTTGAAGTTAATGATTGGGTGTTTCTAAAGGTTTCACCTATGAAAGGAGTAATGACATTTGGTAAGAATGGGAAGCTTAGTCTCCGGTATGTAGGTGCCAACAAGATTTTTAAGAGAGTTGGCAAAGTTGATTATGAGTTAGAGTTACCCGCAGACTTAGCATCGGTGCACCCAATCTTTTATGTGTCCTTATTGAAGAAGTGCATTGGTGATTCAGCCTCAATTGTACCATTAGAGAGTGTGGGCATGAAGGACAGTCTCACTTATGAAGAGGTCCCAGTTAAGATTCTTGATCTTCAGGTTTGTAAGCTGAGGAATAAGGAAGTCGCTTCAATGAAAGTCCTTTGGAGGAACAAGTCAGTTGTGGGAGCTACTTGGGAAGCAGAAGCAACTATGATGGACAAGTACCCCCACCTCTTCCCTCCCAGTCCAGTTTCAGCTTGAGTTAATAAGTTTCCTCCTTAGTATTTCCCATCAGTTGTTCTCATACTCCTAATATGGATCCATGCTTCATAAATTTAGTTAAGTCATATCTTAGTAGAAACTCAGTCATTGTGTCAGAACTTCAACTTTTAGAATTCAGTTGGTAGGGATTGCAACTCTTTCCTTCCAAACTCAGCTTGTTTAGTCTTCATTTGAGGAAGAATGATCCCAATGGTGAGATATTGTAACACCCCAAAAGAAATAACTAAGAAATAGACTAGAATTTCTAAGTGTTAAGCTGTCAAAGTGACAAAAGATTCCACGAGCAAGATTCACGGATCATGGAACAGTCCATGAGTCATGAATTGGGCCCGTGAAAGTTAGACCAGAGACCAAGAAATTTGTCTGAGAACCACGACCAGGATCCATGGACCGTGGAATAGTCCACTGACTGTGGTTTGCAACTATGAAACTCAGGTCCGCAACCTGACCAACTCAAAGGGAACCACGAGAGGGTTCCACAGCTCGTGGAATGATCCACCGACCGTGGTTCCCAACTGTGGAAACCTATTCCGTGAATTTTTTGCAATTTTTAAGTCTTGATCCAAGGGTATTTTAAACTTTTTCTATTCTTTTAACTCCTACACTAAGTCATTTTAGGCATATTTTTGAGGGGTTTTATTCAGACATAGAATATTTTTTCCTCTATCTTTCGATTAAGCTTCAGAAAAAAAAAAAAGAAACTCTCTCAAGCTACAGATGTCATGACATAAACTACTATGAGTGGAACCCACACTAACGCTCGGTGGAAGAACCAATTAACCAACCCAAAGGCTCAACTAAGTTAAACAGCTAAAACTAATTTTTACAGATAAAAGCAAGATCTCATGTCTATAATTTAAAACAAAACAAACCATGCGGAAATTATCCCCTAAAACCCGAAAGTCATGTATCAAAATATCTAATAAGCCTAGAATATGGTGATGCAACCCTAACAAAATAAGAAGTCTGAGTCTGAACAATGGACTAAAAATAAGATAGATGGACCTATGGTAGCCCAGAAGAAGCAGCTCACCCTTGAATTCTGTAAATGTCTGTAATGACAGGGTCCTTCATTACGAGTAATCCATTCGTGCCAATTATCAGAGTTAGAAAACTCAGGGTTTGAGAGTTTGAAATTCTGGGCTAGGCTAGTCTAGGCCAATTTAGGAGCGAGGTATGGTCTAGGGAAATCCGGGTAAGTATTGGGTTGGATGTCTTATTTTGAGATAGTTTTCCTCGTAGCTAATATATAAAGGAGTCAGGGGGACTTTTCAAAATTGAATTCGGGTAAGTAGAACTCCCAGAATTTAGGTTGACGTGAAGGGGTTGTTCTGGGATGTCGGGAAAATAAGTTTGTTGTAAAATGGGCAAGTTTTGGAGTTTTTATGACTTTTTATCCCATCTCAACTGCTATGGTGGTTGACACTCCGCCATAGAGACCTACGCTGTAGCAGAGAAATTATCGCTACAGTGAAAGTCAAGCCGGTCAACCTCCACCATAGCGGTTGACTCCGCTACGGCGGTACCGCTATAGCAGAGCGGACCGCTATAGTGGAGCATGATGGGATTTAATGCAGAAACTTCCCCAAAAATATTATGTTTTCATAAATTTATTTGGGAGAAGGGCTAGGGCGATTTCAGGCATTTTTCCTCCATTCTTCATCATTTTTCATCCCTAAGGTAAGGTTTCTACTCCCCGAACTCCGTAATACTTTTCCTATGCGGTAGAATTGCTAAGAGTGGACTTGGGGAAAGGTTTGGAATGAATTAGGGAGGGTAGAATCCGGGGAAAAAGGGAGATTCTATGTGTAGAAGTTCTTAGGTGTTGCTAAATTTACCTTTTTATGATCATGTGACCTTAATTTCCTAATTTTATCCATAAAAAATCATAGAACTAGGAGAATTAATGGTGGAAAACCCGGGAAGAGGGTGGGATGATCATGGTTGTCCTGGGGTTTGGGATTTGGTGTAATCCGGGTAATGTACATGCCTTGTGTATTAATTTAGTACTTGTATATTGTTTTATGCCAAGAACAAGCAAGAACTTCAGCGAACGGGAAAGCTCCGGTTGAGTGGAGCTTTGAATTATTTCGAGGTAGTTGATGGTTATGATTCCTGTAAATGTTGTATGTTTGTGTACTCTTATCTAAGTATTTGTATGAGATGCATTGCTTAGGGAATTGTTTAGGAATTCCTAACGGTCCTGTTTTATAGTCTGGTGAATTGAACTGTGTGATTACTTATTGGCTTACAAGTTGATTGTTCATTATTGTTACTGTGGATTGATTGACATTCGATTGGATTGAGTACCACGCCTGGTACAGGAATACTAATGGTTGGCTCGAGTACCATGCCTAGTACGGGATATACTAACGGTTGGCTTAGGTACCACGCCTGGTACGGGTTTACTTTACTGCATTGTTACATTGATATTGGTTGCATTATGGCATTTGGTAGTGGTTCCATGAGTGGACCGGGTTGTGTTATTGAACTATGATAGTTGCTGATGGTACTTGAGTGGTTGGGAATATGGTTATATCTTATTGAGTTGGTCTTGGTGTAGACCGGGTTGCTCATTTAACACTTAGGTGTTGGTTAGAGGGTATCCCAGGGTGGGTCCGGGTTATATAAAAAGGATTGCTTATTGGTCATATTTGATTGTTGATCATAGTCATAAAAAGGTGGATTATATGTGGGAACAAGTTAGGATGAGACCTGTAGTCTAGGGATGCCTCCTGTCTTGTTGCATGTTTTTCCTGTACTTATACTTGATTGGTTGTACTGTTCATACACTATTTTATTTGGAACTAGTTGATGATCCTACCAGTACACAGTCGTGGTGTACTGATACTGCACTTGCTTTTCTTTTTGTGAGTACATGTAATCTTCCAGCGGTTGACACGCGACCTCATTTGTAGTCCCAGCATTTACAGACTTCGAGGGTGAACTGCTTCAATCGAGCTACCTTGAATCTATCTTTAGAGTTATAGCCCACTTATTTCAGGCTTAGAATATTTCCTTATTTTGGGGTTGCATCCCCGTATTCTAGACATTTGGTAAATTGTTTTGGTACTGCAACTTTCTGATTCTAGGGGGGTATTTTTCCTCAGGCTAAGTAAATGAAGTTGTTTCCCTATTATTGATTTCTAGTTTATTTTCTGCTTATTGGTTTTGACTTGCTAGAACGTTTATGTTCGGGAAAGTGATGGTTCGCTCACCCGGGAGTTGGGTGAGTACAACTCACAGTGGTCTGGGTCTTGACAAAGATGGTATCAGAGCCCTAGGGTCATTGATCTCGTCGTACCAAAATAGGTCTAGTAGAGTCTTGCGGAATGGTGTGGAGACGGCCGTACTTTTCTTCGAGAGGCTATAGAACTTTAAGAAAATATCTCTTCTTTCTTCCATCATGCTATGACTTAATTCCAATTGGTATCTGGTGATACAAATTGGCATCTGACTCTTTCACTCTTCTGTCCGCAGATGGTTAACATGAGGAACAACAGAGCTAGACCGGCATTCCCAGCAGCGGACCTGACTATCCGTGGTAGAGGCAGGGGAAGGGGCAGAAGATGCGGTAGAGCCACTCCCGCCAGGGGTGGAGCTCAGACTGCTGCAGGAACATGAGAAGCAACCCCTCCCCCACCTCAGGAATAGGTTGTTGAAGATGTGGAAGTTGTTGTGGAGGATGATGGGGCATAGGCTCAGGCAGAGGAGTCACCGGCTGGAGGTGCAGGCCTTCCTTCTATGACACCAGAAGCATTTCAGCAGGCTTGCAATATCTTGAGTGGTTTGGTTGGTGCTGGAGCCATACCCGCTACACTTGCAAATCAGGCTTTGGGCACTCATCCAGCAGATCCTACGGCTCCTAGGATGGATGCAGCTTCAGCTATAGGTGACTTCTTCAGGCTAATGCTAGGCCTAGTGATGACAGGGAATGAACATGAGATGCTGACCAAGTTTCTCAAGCTGAAACCTCCTATGTTCCAGGGTACTGACAGGGAAGATGCTTATGAGTTTATACTGGATTGTTATGAGAGGTTGCACAAGCTGGGCATTGTGCAACAGTATGAGGTGGAGTTTGTCACATTTTAGCTACAGGGTGATGCCAAGCAGTGGTGGAGATCTCATATGGAGTGTCGATCGTCCATTTTACCTCCACTAACTTGGGAGCAGTTCCATTCTCTTTTCTTAGAGATTACATACCCCGTACTTTGAGGGACAGGAAAAAGGATGAGTTCTTGAATTTGGAGCAGGGTAGCATGTCAGTCTCTGCTTATGAGGCAAAGTTTCATGCCTTGTCTCATTTTGCTATGCAGTTGCTGGATTTTGAGGAGGAGCGGGTTCGGTTGTTTATCAAGGGTTTGAATACTGAGCTTCAGGTATTGTCTGTGCACATGACTTCTTCTAATGATATGGTGGATTATGTGAAGAAACTTGAGGGAGTCAGGCAGGCGGGGCAGACTAAGGTGTTACCGAAGAAGCCCTGGAATGAGGGAAATTATGGTAGTTCATACTCCAGGGGTCAGAATCAGCAGGTATACTCAGCCCGTCCTGTTCAGTCAGCTCTGCCAGTTGCTACAGGTGGTTGTCCGGGAGCTAATCAGTAGTTTTTAGCTCCTAGAGGCCAGAGAGATTCTTATTCATCTGCTAGCAGGCCTGCACTTGATTGTGGTTGCTTCCATTGTGGTGATCTAGGACACTTTAAGAGGGAGTGCCCTCACAGGCAGACTGGTAATCAGGTTCAGCAGCAGCCTAAGGTTGTGGTCCCAGCAGGTAGAGGTGGTCATGCTAGAGATCGTCCACAGGGTGGGCGAGGTAACTTTTAGGGAGGCCAGGGATACAGAGGGAACGACGGTGTGGGTAGGGGTGCAGCGCAGCCAGCCAAGGAGGTTGCCCAGATTGATGACCGGGATCACTGTTATGTATTTCCAGGAAGGACGGAGGCTGAGGCATCAGATACAGTAATCACAAGTACCATTCTCATCTGTGATAAAATGGCTTCGGTGTTATTTGACCCAGGTTTCATATATTCTTATGTGTCTGTGAATTTGGCGTTAGGACTGAACTTAGTATGTGATATCCTTGATTCCCCTATCCCTGTTTCTACCCCGGTTAGAGAATCAGTTGTGGTGACTCATGTTTATCGTAACTGTTCTGTTATTTTTTGTGGGGTTGCTTACTTGGGTATACTTGGTGATCCTGGATATGGTTGACTTTGACATTATTTTGGGTATGACCTGGTTATCCCCATATCATGTTGTATTAAATTGTAACACCAAGACTGTGGCTCTAGAGATTCCGGGTAAGGAGAGGCTAGAGTGGGAGGGTATGTATAGGTCTAAGCCAGTCAGGATTATATCGTTCATTCGGGCTAGGAAGCTAGTGGGTAGAGGGTGTCTAGCCTTTTTGGCTCATCTCTAGGATGATAGTGTGGAGTCCTCCTCTATTGAGTCAGTTCTAGTTGTTTCAGAGTTTTGAGAGGTATTTCCAGCGGATTTTCCTGGTATGCCTTCGGACAGGGATATTGACTTTTGTATTGACTTGGAGACGAGCACTCATCCCATTTCTATTCCTTTGTACCGTATGGCTCCAGTAGAGTTAAGGAAACTTAAGACTCAGCTTCAGGAACTCCTAGATAAGGGATTTATCCATCCTAGTGCTTCACCATGGGGTGCTCCAGTACTCTTTGTAAAGAAGAAGGATGGTAGTATGCGGATGCGCATAGATTACAGGCAGTTGAACAAGGTTACTTTCCGGAATAAGTACCCTCTACCCCGTATTGTTGATCTGTTTGACTAGTTACAGGGTGCGTCAGTGTTTTCAAAAATTGACTTGAGGTCAGGGTATCACCAGTTAAAAATTAGGTTGGAGTACATTCCTAAGACTGCTTTTTGGACTAGCTATGGGCATTATCAGTTCTTAGTAATGTCGTTTGGTTTGATCAATGCACCAGCGGCATTCATGAGTTTAATGAATGGGGTATTTAAGTCTTACTTGGATTCATTTGTCATCATTTTCATCAATGATAGTTTGATCAACTCCAAGAGTAGGGAGGAGCATGCTAACCATCTCTGTACTTTGTTGGACATTTTGAGGCATCAAAAGCTTTATGCGAAGTTCTCCAAGTGTGAATTTTGGTTGACTTCAATCGTGTTCTCGCGGCATGTAGTGTCAGAACAGAGGTGAGGAGATTTTTTGGGCTCGCGGGGTAATACCGGAGGTTTGTTAAGGATTTTGCATCTATTACTACTCACCTGACAAGGCTGACACAGAAAGATGTACCATTCGTGTGGTCCGACAATTGGGAGGAGAGCTTCCAAAGGCTCAACACTTTTTACCACTGCTCCTATCTTGTCCTTGTCGGTTGAAGGTAAAGACTTTATTATTTACTGTGATGCTTCACATTCTGTTTTAGGCGCTATGTTGATACAAGATAGGAATGTGATAGCCTATGCCTCCAGGCAGTTGAAGGTGCATGAAAGAAACTACCCGACTCATGATTTAGAGCTGGCAGCGGTGGTCTTTGCACTCAAGATTTGGAGACACTATTTTTATGCTGTCAAGTGTGAAGTGTTCACTGCTCATCGCAGTCTACAAAGGAGGTGGATGGAATTGTTGAAGGATTACAATGTGACTATTCAGTACTATCCGGGTAAGGCTAATGTGGTGGCAGACACATTGAGCCGGAAAATAGCTAGCATGGGCAGTTTGGCTTGTTTGGGGGTGTCCAAACGACCACTAGCGAGGGAAATTCAGGCATTGGAGTCCAAGTTCATGCACTTGGGTATTTCAGAGCAAGGTGGAATCTTGGCATGTGTTGAGATCAAATCCACATTCATAGAGGAGATAAAGGCCAAACAGTTTCAGGATTCACAGTTGAGCAGGCTTTGAAGCAAAGCAATATCTGGAGAGTCTGGGGATGCCACGTTAGACTCTGGTGGTGTGTTAAATTTTAGAGGAAGGATATGCATTCCTCAGGTTGATGACATGATTCAGAAGGTGTTGGTAGAGGCTCATGGTTCACAATATTCCATTCATCCGGGTGTAACCAAGATGTACAGGAATTTGAGGCAACTTTATTGGTGGCCTGGTATGAAAAGGGACATAGCTGATTTTGTGTCCAAGTGTCAGAATTATGAGAAGGTAAAGTATGAGCACCAGAGACCTGCAGGACTACTTCAGAGGATGCCCATTCCAGAGTGGAAGTAGGAGAGAATAGGCATGGATTTCGTGGTGGGTCTCCCCAAGACATTGGGTAAGTATGATTCTATTTGGGTCATTGTTGATAGACTAACCAAGTCAGTTTACTTCATTCTGGTCAGGGTGGATTATAATTCACAGCAATTGGCTAAGGTCTACGTGAAGCAGATTGTGAGATTGCATGGAGTGCCACTGTCTATCATTTCAGACAGGGGTACGCAATTTACTTCCAAGTTTTGGGGTAAGTTGCACGAATAGTTGGGCACTCAACTCACCTTTAGTACAACTTTCCATCTTCAGACTGATGGTCAGTCGGAGAGGACGATTCAGGTATTGGAGGATATGCTGAGAGCATGTGTGATTTACTTCGAGGGTCATTGCGACCAATTTCTACCATTGTGTGAGGTCTCATACAACAATAGCTACCACTCTAGTATTGACATGGCACCATTCGAGGATCTGTATGGTAGGAGTTATAGGTCATCGATTGGGTGGTTTGAGGAAGGCGATGTGAAACCTTTGGGCGTAGACTTGGTAAGGGAAGCACAAGAAAGGGTAAGAGGTATTCAAGCCAAGTTACTAGCTGCCCAAAGCAGGCATAAGGAATATGCGGATCGCAAGGTCCGAAACATGAAATTTTAGGTTGGCAAACAAGTGTTGCTAACAGTGTCACCAATGAAGGTAGTCATGCATTTTGGTAAGAGGGGCAAGCTCAGCCCCCGGTTTATTGGTCCATTTGAGGTCCTCGAAATTGTGGGGCCAGTTTCTTACAAGTTAGCACTGTCGCCTAGTCTATTGGGTGTACATCCGGTTTCCATGTATCCATGCTAAAGCGATTCCATGGGGATGGGGACTACATCATCAAGTGGGATAAGGTGTTACTTGATGAGGATCTTCACTATGAAGAGGAGTCAGTTCTGATTCTTAATTGAGATGTCCAGAAACTGAGGACAAAGGTGATCAGTATGGTAAAAGTTCAATGGAAGCATCGTCCAGTTGAGGAAGCTACTTGGGAAATCGAGAGGGACATGCAAGACAAGTACCCTCACTTGTTTAAAGATTCAGGTACTACCCTTTCCTTCATTTATTATTGTAATTTTGAGTTTGATCATTTGGGGATGAACGATGGGTAAATTAGTATCTGTTATAATGACCGGGTCCGTCGCTATGGGTAATCCTTTCGTGCCAATTTTCAGAGTTAGAAAACTCCGGGTTTGGGAGTTTAAAATTTTGGTCTAGGCTAGTCTTGGCTGGTTTAGGAGCGAGGTATGGTCTAGGGAAATCCGAGTAAGGATTGGGTTGGATGTCTTGTTTTGAGCTAGTTTTCCTTGTAGGTAACACATAAAGGAGTCCGGGGGACATTTTGGAATCGAATTCGGGTAAGTAGAACTCCCGGAATTTAGGTTGACGTGAAGGTATTATTCCGGGATGTCAGGAAAATAAGTGTGTTGTAAAATGGGCAAGTTTTGGAGATTTTACGACTTTCTGTCCCGTGTCAACTACTACGGCGGTTGACACTCCACCATATCGACCTCCACTGTAGCGGAAAAATTACCGCTACAGTGGAAGTCAAGTCAGTCAACCTCCGCTATAGCGGTTGACTCCGCTACGGCGGTACTGCTATAGAAGAGAGGACTGCTATAGTGGAGCGTGATGGGATTTAATGCAGAATCTATCCCAAAAACATTCAGTTTTCACAAATTCATTTGGGAGAAGGGCTAGGGCAATGTCAGGTGTTTTTCCTCCATTCTTCATTGTTTTTCTTCCCTAAAGTAAGGTTTCTACTCCCCGAACTCCGTAATACTTTTCTTATGCGGTAGAATTGCTAAGAGTAGACTTGGGGAAAGGTTTGGAATGACTTAGGGAGGGTAGAATCCGGGGAAAAAAGGGGATTCTATGTGTAGAAGTTCTTGGGTATTGCTAAATTTACTGTTTTATGATCATGTGACCTTAATTTCCTAATTTTATCCGTAAAAAATAGTAGAACTAGGAGAATTAATGGTGGAAAAGCCCGGAAAGAGGGTGGAATGATCATGGTTGGCCTGGGGTTTGGGATTTGGTGTAATCCGGGTAATATACAGGCCTTGTGTATTAATTTAGTACTTGGATATTATTTTAGACCGAGAACAAGCAAGAACTTCGGTGAACGGGAAAGCTACGGTTGAGTAGATCTTTGAATTATTTGAGGTAGGTGATGGTTATGATTCCTGTAAATGTTGTATGTTTGTGTACTCTTATCTAAGTATTTGTGTGAGATGCATTTCTTAAGGAATTTTTTAGGAATGCCTAAGGGTCCTATTTTACAGTCTGGTGAATTGAACTGTGTGTTTGCTTATTGGTTTACAAGTTGATTGTTAATTATTGTGACTGTGGATTGATTGACATTCGGTTGGCTCGGGTACCTTGCCTGGTACAAGAATACTAATGGTTGGCTCGGGTACTACGTATGGTATGGAATATACTAACAGTTGGCTTGGGTACCACGCCTGGTATGAGTTTACTTTACTGCATTGTTGCATTGATATTGGTTGCATTGTGGCATTTGGTATTGGTTCCATGAGTGGACCGGGTTGTGTTATTGAACTGTGATAGTTACTTATGGTCCTTGAGTGGCCGGAAATATGATTATATCTGATTGAGTTGGTCTTGGTGTAGATCGGGTTACTCGTTTAACACTTAGGTGTTAGTTAGAAGGGATCCCAGGGTGGGTCCGGGTTATATAAAAAGGATTGTTTGTTGGTCATATTTGATTGTTGATCATAGTCATAAAAAGGTGGATTACATGTGGGAGCAAGTTAGGATGAGACCTGTAGTCTAGGGATGCCTCCTGTCTTGTTGCATGTTTTTCTTGTACTTACACTTGATTGGTTGTACTATTCATACACTGTTTTATTTGGAACTGTCTGATGATCCTACCAGTACATAGTGGTGGTGTACTGATACTACACTTGCTTTTCTTTTTGTGAGTACAGACAATCTTCCAGCGGCTGACACACGACCTCATTTGTAGTCCCAGCATTTCCAGACTTCGAGGGTAAGGTGCTTCGATCGAGCTACCTTGAATATATCTTTAGAGTTATAGCCCACTTATTTTGGGCTTAGACTATTTCCTTATTTTGGGGTTGCATCCCCGTATTTTAAATATTTGGTAGATTATTTTGGTACTGCGACTTTCTGATTCTAGGGGGCATTTTTCCGCAGGCTAAGTAAATGAAGTTGTTTCCTTATTATTGATTGCTAGTTTATTTTCTGCATATTGGTTTTGAGCTGCTAGAATGGTTAAGTTTGGGAAAGTGATGGTTCACTCACCCGGGGGTTGGGTGAGTGCCACTCACGGCGGTCTGGGTCATGACAACGTCAAAATTACAACTAAAGTCGCGTAGCAGCCACCGGAATATGCCTTGTACTTATTGTTGACACTCAATTTTAGCCCTCCATATTTTAAATTAATTTTGAGCTTCTTCATTTTTAAACAATTTTGAAATAATTATTTTTTATAAAACTAAATGTCCTCAAATTCAAATTTTTGCTAATTTTATCGTTTTAAGTAAGAATATATACTTTTTTTATATGATTACATGGAATTATATAGATTTTACTTAGGAAAATATTTTTTGAAAATGATTTTCGAGTGAAAATCGTGTTTAAATTGAGAAGGTTTTGGTTTACTAAAAAAATGGAGATTAATTGAATAATTAGTCTCTTAATTTTAAATAAAGTGGTTATGCTTTAAATAAAAATGGTTATCTTTACTTTGTTTATGTTAAAGAAGCTCAAGTATTTAATTTAAATAAATTCATCTATCCCAATTTTAATCTATTTTCTCTAATTAAATTGATTTGGCTATTCTTTAAATTAAATTGCCCACATTTGCAAAGAAATGTGGCCATTCTTTAAATGCAATCTCAGCACACTTGAAACCCAATGTTTATCCGCCATTTTGGCCCAAATCTGCTCAAAACCCAGCCCAAATCCTAATCCTCTGACCCGGCCCACATCACCCAACACCCTTATTATTCCATTTTTTACTTTACTTACACAAACAACAACGATACCAACAACAACCCCAATGAACCCTAATCGATTACCCCAAAATTCTCTTCAATTTGTACGAATCCAGCGTGCGTAGCATGAGAGGAAGGTGCTGGAAGATTCTAGAAAGTGCGTGAACGGTAATTTCCACCTCATTTCATCTCTATTTTTCCAAATTTCCTTTTTGATTTTTTACCCAAAATTGTACAATTTCGTACAAAATCTAGCGTAGCATCCTTATCCATTAGGGATATTTGAAAATCCCTGAGTCCCACATCAAAAAATTTCCCCAAAACCCTCAGATTTTGCACCTATAAATACCCCATTCGTTTTTACTATTCATCAAGGTTTCAAGGTCTAAAAATCCTATAAGACTCGTAGTAGCTTGGATTTTAGGCTAAGAAATTAAGTTTGTATTCCAGCAGTGAGGGAAAAACTCTATTCCAGAGAATTCAAGTTGGAGTTAAGTGGTTGAATCATCTTCGAGGCTCGAAGTTTTCAGTTCGCTGCCCCAAGAAAGGTAATCTTTGTTCTCTTTCTATTCAGTTTTTTTGAATATATGTTACGATTTTGGGTTGTGTTTATTGCCTTCTCTATGTTCAGGTTCCGTAGAAGATAGGTGAAGTGTTTATTGCGTTCCCTTCTGTTTGTTTAATTTTTAGCATTTTAATTTTTTGCTATTAAGGTAAGTGTAGTCAATGTTCAATCGACTTTGAGTATGTTTCTTGTGTTTGATCACTATTCAATTGTCAAGTTGTGATATGTAGCTTACGTTCATACATTCTGACTTTAGAAAGTTTTTGAGGCGTTAGTTTCTCTTAATCATTTTATCTCTACAAAGGTGATAAGAACATGAATCTGTCTATTCCTATTCGTGATAAGTAAAATCCCCTGTCAATATCCCATTATGTTTGATTTAATGTATGCATCTATGTGATAACTTATGGGAGACTAAGCATATTTGAAAATAACTTGAAATGCTTTAAAAGAGTTTTGGATAGTTTGAAGAGCTAATTAGCTCCAAGACTATGTGATTGAGCATTATTAGCTTAGGTATAGATTAATGCTAGATTTTTTAAGGAAGAATATGATTTCCTTGAGCTTGGAACTGAGTATTTTCTTAAATTGTAACAGTCGTTTAATGAATTAAGTGAGACATCTTAGTTCATGTGTGTCTTAAGTTCGAAGCTTGCTTATTGACAACTTTTTGGCTAGAAAGCATGTATCGCAATCCAAATGTATAATCATTTTTGCTCTAAACTAGTAACCTTTTTGTTGTTTTCTTTTCTCAAATCTGTCAAAAATTTTAGTTTCTTTTTTTTGTGCCTAACAACTTAAGTAACCATTTGGTTTTCTTGTCAATTTTAAATGGTTCATTATCTTTAAGCTACTTGTTTGGTTTAATATTTTCTACTAGTTAAGGACACTTCAACCTTTGTTTTTGTTTTTGTTTTTGTTTTTTGTCTTTGTTCTAGTGTCTAGCTTGGTGTTCGAGAATAGTTATATAAGTTTGGGAACTATTACTATTTTTTAGAACTTCTATATGAAATCTTCCTACTGGTTAATTTATTACATGTAATTCATATGATAACTAAAGAAAGGTTCCCTTCAATAAATACTTTTGTTTCTTTGTTACTTTGCTGATGTGAATCTTTAACTCTAAGTTACAACTCTTGTTGCTTATAACATAATGTTTAATTTTTCCCATCCTCACTTACTTTCTAATCTTCTCCTCTTTTTACTTTACTGCATGAACCTCCTCGAGACGAGTCCAAATGGACGCCCCTGTCCCTCGCACTTGTTCTTACTCGAGTCTACCTCAATCCAATCATCAAAAAAGGAAGCTAATATTAAGGCCTAAAGGCTTGAAAATATGAAACAAAAATGCAGCAGCTGTAGCAACAGTCCAAGAGGGCTGGAAAAATTTGATTTTTTGGGAAAAAATCCCAATTTCAGCAGTAGTAGCAGTTCGAGAAAGAGCCAATTTGGGCTTACCTTTATTTCTCTCCTTCCTTCCTCATATTTTGTATGTATTCATTTGTTTAAATACTTAACATAATAACTTAGATGAATCCTCAAGAGAGTTCAATTTATTTATCAAATTCCTTCATTTATTTCGTGCGGATGATTAGTGACTCGTCCTTTATTACTTATCAAATTCGATTTAATTTAGGCAAATCGACCAAGCTTATAGAATAACTTAAGAATTGTTCATATTCTTTCATAGTTATTTAGAAGCTTTATGACAACTTAGGACTTTGTGTGAATAACTTGAGGATCTCTCGTATCCGTTCATAGTTAAACAAAGGTTCTTTCAATCCACATCTCTGAGTTTGAATTAACTATTTAGTTCAAAATCTTGACTTGGATAAATTGTTAAAGATAGAATTTTTATTGAAACTTCCTCATTTAGTTTATTTCATTATTTTGGAATAAAACGAATAGATAAGTTTTAATAAATTCTATCAATTTTCTAATAACTTTATGATTTTTCAAATAACTTAAAGAATCCTTTTAAAATTAGCCAAATATTTTAAATCTGTCGGGAATTACACTTTATGGATTTTTGAAAGTGCCTAACACCTTCTTTCGAATTTAACTTGAACCCTTACCCTTTCTCTGATTTCCAATAATTTTTTTTCTAAAAATACCATTTTAAAATGGTTTTTTAATTTTTCTAAAATTAAGTGGCGACTCTTTTTAAAATATTTTTTTCAAAATCAAATATATAAATAATTTTTTACCACGAAGTTACGAAGTAGTTTTTGAATTTTCAAAAATGAACGTAATAGAATGACGACTCTGCTGGGGATTTATCTAGGTTATAATCAAAAAGATTTTTTTGTTTGGCTAATCTTTATTTATAATATTTGTTACTTTCCATAATTATTTATTTACTTAATTATTATTATTGTTGCATTTTCATGGCATCTTCCGCCTCTCTGGCAAAGCATTAGTTTGCATTAAGAAAAAAGAGCGATTATGCAAGTATTTACAATCTTCCTTCACTAAAAAACACACTTTCTCAAAACAGACGAGTGAAGTAGTTGACCCGCGGTCGGTTAACGGTCACTTATTGTTTTAGCTCGCGGTTGTCCACCTGGGTTCCCAGTCTCTTCAAACTAAACCCACTCTAGTCTACCTAGCACATAGAGTGAAACCAAATCCCATGAATATGTATTGACCTATATGTCTTAATATCCAAGGGATATTAAGTTCATAAGCCGACCACCTTGCGTTTAATTGGCCCACGGTCAATAAAATACAATCATCCAACTACTAGATAAATTTGAAGGATATGTATGCTGAATTGTACGAACCATTATTTCTCGGGGTTGAGAATTTATAAGTTTATAGATAGTTTCTTTTATTATAAATCAAAGGAAGATCTTTATCCGAAAAGCGTTCAAAAATGTCAAGAAGTTCAAGAACGGAGGACCTTCAAGGCGGTTTAGTTTAGGATTATTTCCCTGCGTGGGACTGATATTATTTATTTCCTCTTTCCCTTATTGTGTAACCCCATTTAGTTTATTCATAAAATTTGTATAGTACATTTTTTGGGGCAATGGGACGTTTTACAAGCGGCATATACATCCTTCAAACATTAGGCTTACCTTTGGCTAAAAAGGTCACATATACGTTAGGACGCACTATCTAGTGTCTATGTGCTAAATGCTTCACAATTTGCTTCGTCCGTGCTTATTTGACTTGTGTGTTTAAAATACATATGTTTTGCTTTAAACATGACCAGTTCATCATTCTACTCCAAAGTCTTAAAACATCATTAGGCATATAAGCTCAAAATTTGAGTCTTCCTAAAGTACTCTCCAAAATTCGTTGTCAAATTTATTGCCCAAGTGTCGTGTTTAATAATATTTCAGAAAAAGTCATTAGTCATTGTTCAAATCGCGTTGACCCCATCGCTCTTACAAATCGCTTTGTCGTACTTATTATGGTCAAGGTCGACTAAATATTTCATTAAAATTCTAGTGCTTCGTTTTTTCTACGGAACCTTTTAAAACCCGTATATTTTCTCCCAGAAATTCAACTCGTATTACTAAAAATTGAGTATGAATATTTATACCTTTCTTCAAAATATATAGGTCACTTTATTTAGGGTCTTCTCCTTCCATCAAATCTTAAAAGTTCATCGAATGGTCAAAATTATGTCCATTCAGTCATCTTTTAAAATGACCCATTCCTCGAATTTTGAACTAATCTATTTCGAGCAAAACAAATATAATTTATTTTATATATTTTGATTGATTATTACGACCAATAAACTAACACTTTTACCTTTTGAGTGTTTTTCTTTCTTTAGAGAGGCTGATTTGTGTTGGTAATCAAACTTGCTCACTTCACAAAATCGAAACAAGCAGTTTTCGCTGGCAGAACATCCATATTTTACACGGTCTAAGGTCAATAAAGTTATTACAGACTCACCATTTCTTATTTGGGCTACCGAAAAGAATCGTTCAATTATGGATCCCAGTTTGATCAACACAATCACTTCATCTAAGACAATCCCCCCTTTGATAGCACAGCAGACTCTGGCACGTCTACAAGATTAGAAATAACCCCAGAGGTCATTGCTAGTCTAAAGCAACAAATTGTTAAACTAAGGCTCATGGTGATGCAAAACAGAACTGCTTCTCTAAATGCACCAAGCGTGACCCTACCCCCTGATGTTCGTCAAAAGGGACCTATGTTTCCAATCTCAGAGGAGTTTGATCAGGGGGATCATTTCACCACTTCTCAACAAGTTCAAAATGCTTATGCTTCTCACAATGTTCTCCGCGTGTACACATTTGCTCCTCTAAAGGCTCACAATATATCGGTGACACACCATACTTCTCCTGTGTACACTTACACCACTGCTCCACCTATGACATGAACTCAAGGGCTATGTCGCATAGATACTGATCACTATGTTGAAACTAAAAATGAGACAAAAGCGGTCAATGATGAAATGATGAACAAGAAGCTCAAAAGTTTAGAAGATGCTATGAGAAGTCTTCGTGGGCTTGGTAATAACCAAATCATGATATATGAAGAGTTATGTGTATTTCCTGAGATTGAGTTGCCACCGGGTTACAAGATTCCAAAATTTGAAAAGTTTGATGGTTCTGGAAATCCTTTCTTATACTTGAAGGTCTACTGTGAAAAGTTGGTCGGTGTAGGAAGGAATGAAGGCATAAGAATCAAGTTATTTAATCAAAGTTTGAGTGGAAAGGCTTTAGAGTGGTACTCTAAGCAGGATGTAACCAAAATGGCATTCATGGGATGATTTGACAAACGCTTTTGTGGATCACTATAAGTTTTATGTGGACAAACGCCTGATAGAATCTCTATTACAAAGCTAAGGCAGAAATCTACTGAAATCTTCCACAGTTATGCCATACGTTGGAGAGAAGAAGCATCCATGGTATACCCCCCTATGGAGGAAGCAGAAATGATCACTTACTTTATTCAGGCTGTGGACCCAAATTTTATGAACGAATGATAACAATGAGTGAAAAAACTTTTGCTGTGATTATCAATACTGGAGAAATGATTGACGATGGACTTAAGACATGAAGAATAAAAAATTTCACAGCATTATAGTCCACTAATAAGACTTTCCAAACTGGCTCTTTCGGAAGCAGAAAGAAAAAAGAAAAAGAGGTTATGGGAGTGATGACTCGAGTAGGTACCTCATATCACCAAAAACCTTCACATTCACCATATCCAGTCTACAATGCACATGCAACATATCATGCTCAACGCTCTCCAAAAAATCTCTACAATAATGCACCTCGTACCAACTATGAAAGGAAACCTCCAAGGGTCTTCACGCCATTAGAAGAATAACTAACTCAACTTTATGAGAGGTTGAAAGCAGCTGGGATACTTCATCCAGTAGAAGCAAAGCAAGTGAATACTTCAGCCAATTGGTATGATCCAGATAAATGGTGTGCGTACCATTCTGGAGTTGTTGGGTATGATACTGAGAAGTGTATCACCCTGAAACAAAAAATCCAAGACTTGATTGACGACAAGGTGATAACACTTGCATAAGCCCCAGCAAGTATGAACAACAATCCATTTCCAAATCACAAGAAGTGACTCTCTGCATGATCAGTTTCATAGAAGTTTGAAGTTTTCTCAAAGTCGCACTTTTGGCGTCCTTCGATTTTTATGTTATCATTTTATTTTCTTGTATTCACACTTTTTCATTTTATTTCCCTGTAATAGTATCTTATATTTTGATTTTCTTGTAATTTCACTTCTACTTATAATGTGAACTACGTTCGACCTGATTTTCCTAGTGGAATATATAGGCAGCCTACCTCAGCTTCGGTCACGTTATCAGAAAAAAAATAATTTTCCTTTGTTTTATGTTGGAACTACATTTGACCTGATTTCCCTATTAAAATATGTAGGTGCCTCACCGGCTCGGTCATAACCCCCGTAAGATTTTCATTTCCCTCTATATTGGAAACTGGGGCAGAATTTTCGAGAGGATCTCAAAAATTTGCTAGAAGAAGATTTTATCTAGCAAATCAGAATTAAAGATCACGTTGAAGTATGCAACTGATGCAGAACTTTTGAGAAGGTCTAAAAACTTCCATGATATTTAAACTATAAGTTTGAACTTGTTGAAGCTGCAACTGGGGCAAATTTTTTGAGATGAATCTAAAAAATTCTATATTAAGCGACAACAGAATCTACAAAGAAGTTCAGGAGTTTACAATATCTTAGACTGGGGCAGAATTTTTGAGGAAGGTCCTCAAAAATTCCATCAGGACTGCATTTCAAGAACAGACAAGTGTGCAAATCAAGTACAAGAAGAAGCACCAGGAGAGCAAGGCAAAGCCACACAAATCAGTCTTTCAAAACTAAGAATTTTTCTTTGGCTGCAGAAAAAATGAAGTCAAAAAATTGACAATGCTGAGATCATCACCAAGCGTAATAAAGAACATTGCTGGACTCGCCACGGCCTTGGCATAAATATCTAGACAACTTCTCTTCTCACTTTATCTCTTAATTTATTCCTGCCACTTTATTATAATTTTTAACACTTTCTCTAATTTTTTATAGGAAAAATAGTCTGGTGCAACGACTAGGACTTGGAGATATGATTTGGATACTATATCATAAGTCAAATAACTCTATCTCCCAAACTTATCCTCTGTTATACCCTTTGATTTGTTACATTCACTTTATTGCGTTATTAATGATTGTACTTTTGAGTTACGCAGACGACGTTCTTCAAATCTTGCTTTTCATGACAAGATTTACGGGGCAAATGGTAATGGATTCTCTCAAAGTTCAAAGAATCAAGCCAGAAGATTGCCGGACACAAGACATGCACAATTCTTTTCAAGGATCCCGATCCAAAGGATCTAGTTTAACAGATTGATTTATATCTTGGCGAATCTAATCATTTATTTTTCTAATCAAATCTTACGTTCTTTGCAAATTCTATCAGTTTCAGGCTCGAACTACGTCTGAGCTGATTCTTGTTCCAGCAAGATACGTAGGCAATCCTACATAAAGATTCAGTTTTCCAACTGTTTCAAACTACAAGCATGTTTTGAATCAGTTAATTCTTTATTTCTTTCAAACCATTTCAATTAAGTACCCTTCTACTGGAAACAAGGGTAGGTTTTTGAAACTGTTAAATAATTCCAAAAATCTTCGTGCAATTTCAGGCTTCAAATACTTTCTTTATCAACAAATTCTCTCTTTATAAGAGATTTTATTTGAAATAGGGACGTACCTTACGTTGTATCCCTAATCGGCCATTAGAGCCTTCAATCAACGTTAGAATCCCTCTCAACGTATTTGTCTGGGATCATACGTTACTGGATTTTTTATGACATGTTTAGATGGTTTGACATATGTTAATCTCTTTATTTTTAAACTAAGGAGTTTCCTTTGAGCGCAGGAACGACAAAGTCTTCAAGAACAATTGGAAATGTTAAATAACAAGCCTATTCATTGGTACAAGTCGAATGGCTATATCCTTACCCCTTATTTTGGTGTTTACCTCATTAACAACTGTTTTGTTATACATGCTTATTATGGCAGGGACATTATATTATGTTGGACCATCACCTCTTTCAACGTGACATATTATATTGTGTTAGACCGTCACCTCCCTTTGCCCAAGGTTTCTTACATCCACCGTACCCAAAGGGAGGGGCAGTTGTTGACACTCAATTTTTGCCCTCCATATTTTAAATTAATTTTGAGCTTCTTCATTTTAAAACAATTTTGAAATAATTATTTTTTATAAAACTAAATGTCCTCAAAATTAAATTTTTGCTAATTTTATAGTTTTAAGTAAGAATATATACTTTACGTATTTGATTACATGGAATTATATAGATTTTACTTAGGAAAATATTTTTTGAAAAATGATTTTCGAGTGAAAATCGTGTTTAAATTCAGAAGGTTTTGTTTTCCTAAAAAAATAGAGATTAATTGAATAATTAGTCTCTTAATTTTAAATAAAGTGATTATGCTTTAAATAAAAATGGTTATTTTTACTTTGTTTAAAATAAAGAAGCTCAAGTATTTAATTTAAATAAATTTATCTATTCCAATTTTAATCTATTTTCTCTAATTAAATTAATTTGGCTATTCTTTAAATCAGATTGACCAAATTTGCAAAGAAATGTGGCCATTCTTTAAACACAATCTCAACACCCTTTAAACCCAATGTTTATCAACCATTCTTTATTTCCTTCTCTATGTTCAGGTTCCGTAGAAGATAGGTGAAATATTTCTTGCGTTCGCCTATGTTTGTTTAATTTTTAGCATTTCAATTATTTGCTATCAAGGTAAGTGTAGTCAATATTCAATCGGCTTTGAGTATGTTTCTTGTGTTTGAGCAGTATTCAATTGTCAAGTTTTGATATGTAGCTTACATTTATACATTCTGACTTTAGAAAGTTTTTGAAGCTTTAGTTTCTCTTGATCGTTTTATCTCTACAAAGGTGATAAAAACATGAATCTGTGTATTCCTATTCGTGATAAGTAAAATTCGCTGTCAATATCCCATTGTATTTGATTTAATGTATGCATCTATGTGATAACTTATGGGAGACTAAGCATGTTTGAAAATAGCTTGAAATGCTTTAAAAGAGTTCTGGATAGTTTGAAGAGCTAATGAGCTCCAAGACTATGTGATTAGGCATTATTAGCTTAGGTATGGATTAATGCTAGATTTTTTAAGGAAGCATCTGATTTTCTAGAGCTTGGAACTGAGTATTTTCTTATATTGTAACAGTCGTTTAATGAATTAAGTGAGACATCTTAGTTCATGTGTGTCTTAAGTTCGAAGCTTGCTTATTGACAACTTTTTGGCTAGAAAGCATGTATCCTAATCCAAATGTTTAATCATTTTTGCTCTAAACTAGTAACCTTTTTGTTGTTTTCTTTTCTCAAATCTGTCCAAAACTTTAGTTTCTTTTTTTGTGCCAAACAACTTAAGTAACCATTTGGTTTTCTTTTCAATTTCAAATGGTTCTTTATCTTTAAGCTACTTATTTGGTTTAATATTTTCCACTAGTTAAGGACACTTCAGCCTTTGTTTTTGTTTTTTGTCTTTGTTATAGTGTCTATCTTGGTGTTCAAGAATAGTTATATAAGTTTGGGAACTATTACTATTTTTTAGAACTTCTATATGAAATATGCATACTGGTTAGTTTAGATTACATATCATTCATATGATAACTAAAGAATGGCTCCCTTCAATAAATACTTTTGTTTCTTTGTTACTTTGCTGAAGTGAATCTTTAACTCTAATTTAAAACTCTTGTTGCTTATAACGTAATATTTAATTTGTCCCATCCTTGCTTACTTTCTAATCTTCTCCTCTTTTTACTTTACTGCATGAACCTCCCCGAGACGAGTCCAAATGGACTCCCGTGTCGCTCACACTTGTTCTTATTCGAGTCTACCTCCATCCAATCATCAAAAAGGGAATCTAATATTAAGGCCTAAAGTCTTGAAAATATGAAACAGAAACGCAGCAGCTGTAGCAGCTGTAGCAGCAGTCCAAGAGGGCTGGAAAATATAATTTTTTGGGCAAAAATCCCAATTTCAGCAGTAGCTGCAGTTCGGGAAAGAGCCAATTTGGGCTTAACTTTATTTTTCTCCTTTATTCCTCATATTTTGTATATTTGTTTAAATACTTAACATAATAACTTAGATGAATCCTCAAGAGAGTTTAATTTATTTATCAAATTCCTTCATTTATTTCGTGCGGATGACTAGTGACTCATCTTTTATTACTTATCAAATTCGATTTAATTTAGGCAAATCGACCAAGCTTATAGAATAACTTAAGAATTGTTCATATTCTTTCATAGTTATTTAGAAGCTTTATGACAACTTAGGACTTTGTGAGTATAACTTGAGGATCTCTCGTATCCTTTCATAGTTATTAAATAAAGGTTCTTTCAATCCACGCCTATGAGTTTGAATTAACTATTTAGTTCAAAATCTTGACTTGGATAAATTATTAAAGATAGAATTTTTATTGAAACTTTCTCATTTAGTTTAATTCATTATTTTGGAATAAAACGAATAGATAAGTCTTAGTAAATTCTATCCATTTTCAAATAACTTTATGATTTTTCAAATAACTTAAAGAATCCTTTTAAAATTAGCCAAATATTTTAAATTTATCGGGAACCACACTTTGTGGATTTTTGAAAGTGCCTAACACCTTCTTTCGAATTTAACTTGAACCCTTACCGTTTCTCTGGTTTTCAATAAAAGGTTTTCTAAAAATACCTTTTTAAAATGGTTTCTTAATTTTTCTAAAATTAAGTGGAGACTCTTTTTAAAATTATTTTTTTCAAAATCAAATAAATAAATAATTTTTTGCCACGAAGTTAAGAAGTAGTTTTTGAATTTTCAAAAATGAACGTAACACTTATGAAAGAAGAGAAAGTCCAGTATCAGTACACAAAACAACAATGCACTCGTAGGATCATCGGCCAGCTCCAAACATACAAAATATGAACAAGTAACTAAAACTTAGTAAAACCAGACAGGACATGTAAATCAAAGACAGTGAGTATAAACAAGATTCTCAGTCATCAACCAGACCTAACAATGACATAAAACATGTCCAAGAACCAACACAAAGACAACTTTAGATAGGATTCAACCTAACCTTTAAGTACGTGGACCACCCAAGGATACCTAAGACATTATCTATGGTATTTAACATGCGACCCCGGTCTATACAGAAACTATTCCAGCATTTAAACATAGCGATCCAGCCACTCATGCACCAATAAGAAGTAAATACAACATAATAATTACCTGGTTCACTCATGAAACCAACACAAGGAAGAATAAATAAACATGTACCAGGCATGGTACCCGAGCCAACCATTATAGAACATGTACCAGGAGTGGTACCTGAGCCAATCGATAGATATCCCATAACAGGCGTGGTACCCGAGAAAACTGATAGATCTGTACAAGGCGTGGTACTCGAGCCAACCGAGTAAATAACAGATATCATACCATCAAAGACACAATGAATGCAAACACACTTGTAAACCCAATAAGCATTAAAACAAGATCATTGCCCGAGATTGACAACAAGATATCATTTCATGTAAATTTCTTTATTCCCTAAACATGCAATGAACACAAATACTATGTAATAGTTAATATGCACATATAATGCATTTTGGGAAAACAATCAACCATCACCTACCTCAAACTAAGCTCGGATGCTCTACTAGACCTGAGCCTTTCCCTTTCTTGGGTCTCTAACTTGATCTTGGTCTTAAAACAAACACAAAAGCATAATTAACCCCCAAATGGCCTAAATATTCTCGGATTATATCCTAATCCCTAACCCCAGGACAAATTCATGATCATCCTACCCCTTTCATGGCTTTCCCACCATAAATTCACCTAGAACTACTATTTTTACGATTGTATTTAGCGAATTACGACAAATTAATCATGAATAAGCAATTATATATGAAACCCAAGATTTCTACACCCTAGAATCCTTGTTACACCTGATTTTTCCACCTTAGGTCAAGTCAAACCCTCCCCCAAGCCCGTAACTATAGATTCTAAGGCATAGAAATCATAGTACTAAGTTAGGGGAACAAAATTCTTACCTTTACGATGAATTTTGGTGGAAAATCATTAGAAATTTCCTCTCTTCGCCTCTTCCCTTCTCCAAAATATTATTGAGAATTTCGGAATGATTTTAGGGAAGTTTCTGCATTTACTGTGACTTATTCCGCTATAGCAGTCCTACTCCACTACAGTGGCACTGCCGTAGCAGAAACCGCCTGCTATAGCGGGGTTGACCGCCTTGACTTACGCTATAGCGGGAATTTCTCTACTATAGCGGTCATCGCCGTAGCAGCGTGTCACCCGCTATAGCGGTTGACACGGGACAAAATCTCAAGAATCCTCCCAATTTTGTTCATTTTATAACACACCTTAAAACCTTGACATTCCAGACCAACCTTTTTATGTCAAGTTCGATATCAAGAGTTCTACTCACCCCAATTTATTTCCTAAAAATCCTACAAACTCCTTAACATCTTAGCTAAAAGGAAATCTAGCTCAACCTCAGATATTTTACCCAATCCTTTCCCAGATTATCCTAGACCTTACCTCACTCAAAAATCATCTTAAACTGGCCTAGCCCTAATTTTCCAACTCCCCAACCCAAAAGTTTTCTAACCCATTTCTTCAGATGAATAGTTCACCTATAACAATGGAATAGGTCATTACAACATATACCAATTTACCTATCACTCATCCCTGAATGATCAAACAAGAAAAATATGAGCAAAAAAGAGAAAGTGGTAGTACTTGAATCCTCAAACAAAGGTTACTTATCCCGTATGTCCTTCTCTGTTTCCCAAGTGTCTTTCTCAATCGGACGATGCTTCCATTGAACCTTTACCAATCCAATTTCCTTCATCCTTAATTTCTAGATATCCTGATCAAGAATAGAAACTGGCTTCTCCTCGTACTAAAAGTCCTTGTCTAATAAGATGGAATACCATTTAATTATGTACTCACCATCTCCATGGTATCGCTTCAACATGAATACATGAAAAACTGGATGGACTCTGAACAAAATGGGCAGCAATGCTAACCTATAAGCTACCGACCCTACAATCTCGAGAACCTTAAATGGATTGGTATATCAAGGGCTAAGCTTGCCTTTATTGCCAAACTACATTACCCCTTTCATTGGTGACACCTTCAACAACACCTGTTCACCAACCTGAAATGCCATGTCCCTTACCCTGTAATCCGCATACTCTTTTTGCCTGCTCTAGGCTGCCAACAACTTGGTTTGAATACCTCTCACCTTTTCCTGAGCTTTCTTCACTAAGTCAACACCCAAAAGTTTCATATCGTTTACCTTGAACCACCCTATGGGTGATCTATATCCCCTTCCATAAAGTGCCTTGAATGGTGCCATGTTAATACTGGAGTGATAGCTATTGTTGTATGAGAACTTATACAATGGTAAAAATCGATCACACATGCTCTCAACGTGTCCTTCAACACCTGAATGATCCTCTCCGACTGACCATCTATCTGAGAATGAAAAGTTGTGCTAAAAGTGAGTTAGGTTCCTAATTCTTCGTGTACTTCCCCCAGAACTTGGAAGTAAACTGTGTACCTCAGCCTAAAATGATGGAGAGTGTCCCACCATGTAATCTCACTATCTCTTTGATGTAGATCTTGGCCAACTGCTGGGAATTGTAATCCCCCATGACCAGAATGATTTGTCTAGGCTGACATCACTCTACTATAGTAGAAATTATTCCTTTATAGCACCATCACTATAGCAATCTGCATCTGCTATAGTCGCATGGTAAAAAGTAGAAACCAGAAACACATAATTTATATTTTAGACTCCTCCTTCTCAGTTGGAAAACCATACGAGGGTTACTTAAAAAACCCTCTTAGGCTGATCTAAGGATTGGGAGCCATGGGAAGGAGAGATTTTGTCTAAAAGGATATGAAAACATGGATTTTAAGCTTGCTATCCATCAATAAATGCCTTCATAAAGCCTGAATATGTGTTGTGCAGCTGCTTGAAATCCAGGTAGGCTAGGTTCTTTTATTTAGTAGACTTAGACCTATTTCTATTTCATATTATTTGTATAGACCAAAGGGAGAATTCATGTTTAGGCCTTCGGGCGCGGAGTATGGAGGATTATTGGGTTTTGACTGGTTTCGAATAGGAAATGATAAGGTTTAGGTGAGGTGTTTCTTTCCGAATTACTTATACATGTCGAGTTGGGTTCAAAGAACTAGAATGTTCGAGAGTTCTGGGGAACTAAAAATGCTATGGGTAAATAAATGACTAGTTATAGGTGGTTTCAGGAATGATTCATTATATAAGACGTAGGGTAAATAAGAATGGGTGAAGTACCAATGTTAGGGGATGTCTTCCCTATGTGGTGTGGTCTTGAAAGGAGGATTCTGGAATTGATGCATTTGCTAGTTATGTGTCGAGGGGCGAACCGGGATGCAGTCTTTGTATAGGGTTTTAAGGTTGGGGTTACGTACCCGGGGGTGGAGCAGGTGATGGTTACTGTCTTGACAAATTCAATGTATATACATGTAATTATAGCTTAGTAATGTATGTGCTTTCATGACTAAAAAAGAAAGTTATGAATGTATAAATATTTGGGGTGTCAATTATGTGAAATGAACTTGATTATTGCTTGTTGGTTGTACAATGGTGTTTTTTGTTCGTTTAAATATTGACTATTAGTTTTGTGTGACATTCGATTGACTGAGTACCACGCCTGGTATGGGATACTAATGGTTAGCTCAGGTACCATGCCTGGTACAGGTTCTATATCAGTTGGCTCAGGTACCATGCCTGGTACAAGTTTAATTATGCATTGTTAATTGTGTTTGTCGATGGTTCCATGAGTGGGACAGGCTTTTTGTTGAACCTGTGATTGATTAATATTGGTCCTTGAGAGGCCGGGTTGTAACACTTAAATGTGGGGATGGTCCTGGGGTGGATCGAGTATTGCATTTTAAATACTTAGGTGTTGGTCTAGGGATCCTTATTTGGTCTGGGTGATATAATAAAATGGTATGTAATAGGTGTAATGACTATTGACCATTGTTAGATAATTGTTGAATCCATTTTGTGTGGTGAATGAGTCAGAAAGAAGACTGAGAGTTTGAGATTATGTTGCGGGCAGTGATTTCATGTGATGTAATCATCTTAGGGGACTGGGGCAAGTCAATACATGTAAGTAGTGGTATAACCATGAGTGGTCTAATCGTTGAGTAGTTGGGTTGCAGCTGACTACTAGTCATAGAGGTTGGCGAAGATAAGGGAATAGTGGTCTGGGTCGGGACATAGTTGTTGGACTAGAGCTTAGGTATGTCTTGGGAAGTCTAGAGTAAGGTGACTTGGGAAGGCATAGATGTCAGGGTGTAGAGTCCCCGGATGGTGGAGTTGGCAGCAGAATGGGATAGAAACGCTTGGGACAGAGTGTATAAGTTCGTAGTGTTAATTACCCGGTGGTAAAGGTGGATGTGGAAGGACTGGATTATTATAACTCACTTCATATTTTTTCTTGTTTTTCTTATATGGTAGTATGTAGTGGATTCACGTCTATTGATAATGCCTACAGTACGTGTGTTTATACTGATACTACTCTTGCTATAACTTTTTGGGTATAGCCTGGTTGCAGGGTAAGCAATGTTTCATAGGTACATGACGATGTCGATCTTCAGCAGCTTCTACTCTTCGAGTCTATGGTGGAAGTTGTTTCTTCTTTTATTTACTTGTCTTTCTCCTATAGTGGCTCTTGTACATTTTTAGACTAGGTCCTAGGAAGGGTGGTATTCGAGTTTTGTAAAGGATTTTCCTGACATAAAAATTGTAAATGTTTTCTTGATTTAAAAAGGAGGTTATTTTATGGTTTACTTTAGTTTCCGCATGTACCTATTGGATCGGGTTGTAAGGGTTCTTCTATCTAGGTGATTAGAGTAGGTCTCTGCACGACCCAATAGTTGGGTCATAACAAATGGTATCAGAGCCTAGGTTACTGGTCTCCTCAACAAGAGCAAAATGTCAAATAGAGTCTTGTGGATTGGTGTATTGACGTCCACATCTAATATTTGGAAAGCTATGAAGCATTCTAGGAATCATCTTTTTTTTTCCTTCCTTTCGTGCGGTTTGTTACTCACTTGTATGGGTTGATTCCAATTGGTATCTCTCGATTCCAATTGGTATCTCTCGATTCCAATTGATATCTCAATAAGGTAGAGGATGTCATTTTACTCTGGCTGCAATGAGACAAGCAAGAGAAGTTGTAACCGGGAAAGTTCTAATTGGTATTTGGCCTTAGAGGCTGTGGTAAGGCATGGATAATTGGCTAACAGTCATCCATGGGGTGAATAGAGAGTAATAGATGTAACATGATTGTGTTGTGTGCCTGAAGCTTGAAATTTGGTGTATTGCATTATTTGTAGAACTGCAGTTGTATGGTGTGTAATTGCTTGCCTTGTAATAGATATTTTGGTTTGGGAGGAGTCATGAATTGATTTTGTGTGCTTGGGTTGGTAATAAATTTCTATGAAGTGTTGTTGGAAATTTCATATTACTTTCAGGAAAAGGGCTTACTATCGGTTAAGATGGTAAGGGAACGCGACTTGTGACTGTGGGAGAAGCTCCGGTTTCAGGACAGTCGGGGTTGGTTGGGAACCATAAAAGAGGAGTACTGGTAGTGTGTGATAGCGAAAACAGGTCATTGTACACCGTCCTAGTGTGAGTCGTAAGGGCTTCTTATTGTTACGTGGTGATAATTATGGAACTGTGCCTTGATGGGAATGGTCTTGGGGTGTTATTTAATACCATGGTGGGACTTACGGGGTTAACAGTGATAACCGAGAATGGGGATGGGTAAAATTTGCTGGCAACTTCAATTTTCTAGGCTGCCACCATTGGGATCACCATAGTAGAGCTGTACCGCTATGGTGACCCTTCTATAGCGGAAGGGCACAGGGCAGAACCCCTACCCTATTTTCCCCTATTTTTCCTTTCATTTCCGGAGCATTTGAAGGCGATAGTTAAGCTCCAAGCTTCTATGTACAACCATGAAAATTTCCAGTAGTACTAATGTAGCATGCATATAAGGTAAATAATTGTCTAAAACTAGCATCCATGTGCTTGAAATGAAAGGGGAAAGGGAAAGGGAAACACTGTTTAGTACATGCCCAAAAAAGGGGTAAAACCAAGGAAATAGTAGTCTAATATAATAAAGGGGAAGAAGAGTCTTAGGCCTCATCATCCTCAAGAAGGGGAACTCCTGAAGTCCTACGGCTCTAGCTGGGGAAGCTCCTGATCAGAGGCAGAGCAGGTGAACATGACCTTAATGGTCTTCCACATCCGGGCAAGCATGCGATCCTGGGAGTGCCTCTTCTTCTTCTCTTCATCCAACTCCCTGCGGAGTGCTACAAGGTACTAAGCAGAAGGGGTCGAGGATCTACATCCTACAATAGTGCCCTCTATAAATCGCCTGACCAAGGCCAGGTTCTCCTCAAGTTGGCTGCTAGAAATTGGGGGCTAGAACGGGGAAGGAGGGGTAGGAGTGTCATCATCATCATCAGCATCCGCGGCAGCCTGGCTGCTCCCTGCTTCATCCACCTTCCTCTTCTTCTTCCCCTTAGAGGAGACCACTTTCACTCGGAGAGGGTTGAAGGCAACATCCATCTCTATATCTCTATCAGTATGATCCTTGGGCACCAAACTCACCTGCACAATTCAGACACCAGACCCGGAAGAAAGGGGCCTTTCTTAGGACCCCAGTAGAAGTATCTCCACTCAAATATGATCTCTTCCCACACATTCAGAATAATCCCCTGCATAGCATAATCTATCACCAAGGCCCGAGCATAAGTCACGTCGGTGGTATTGCCCGATGGACGGATCCTCCGGAACACCAAATTTAGCCACCTCCTAGTATTGGCTGAAAAGTAAACACTAGTGATGCCCTCATGATAACGATCTCAATCGAGTGACTAAAATCGATAACGAAAACACGAAATTCAACAACACAAAATAAAGATAGTGGAGAAATTAAGATGAGAATTACAAGAAATTGAGATGAGAATAGAAGAAAGAAAAGCTAATTGAATCAACAATCAACCAAGGAAGAAGAGAACTCAATCAAATGCATGAAAAACCAAATTGAATCCACAAGATGATAACTTGATGATCAATTAAGCAAAGAAGATAACACAAGCAATTCGGGAATCCACCCTAATCACTCATTCTAAACTAATAATTGGAATTGAACCCAATCAATATCCTAACCTAAAATATCAAGTCTTTTCAAGACAATTCAATCATCAAAAATCTAAGTATGAAAATGGCTAAGGCAACTATTTATAGTTATTGCCTTTACACAAATAGCCTATTACAAAAATAGCCCAAAAGTGACTATTTTGGAAATAACCCACAAGGGCCCTTCTTGATTGCTCAAATGGCATCTTTATCACCCATGGCCTTATGTATTTGTTGCTCCATAGCTTCCTCCGGTCTCCAAGCTACCATTCATATACAAGCCCCTCCAATTATGCTCCAAGCTAACCAAGATCGTACCATCCTCCCCTTCTTCAAAAGGATTCGTTCTCGAATCCGAACCTTGCAAAAACATAAGAAGGACAAACAACAAATATATCATCATAGCATGAGGTTTAGCACACGGGTTATCAACCATACCAACTTGCCAAGGAGGCAAACATTGAAAATACAACCAACTATCCTTTGTGTCAAATAAGAGCAATGCATTATAGAACAACAAAGGATCCGTCTATGAGAAATATCATGGAACAAAGAAACCTCAAAGGTCCTAAGACACAATTGCTTCCCTATTCCCCCATAAGACCATACCAAATGTGGTGTCTCCATTGGTTCAAACACCCATGAGTATTTACCGGGGTCAAAGATATAAAAGGCCCACATAGTTTGGTCACAAAGGCAAATGGACCAACCCAAGAAACCCCTACCTCTATATAAAACAAATCCCATACAAACATGGACATCATCATATGCAAAGAGGTAGTAGAGAAAGGTGTTACTTAAATGAACCTCATCCAAGGTGTGCCCACATATAGAATCACCCTTTGATCCACAAGCATTAAGGCCTTCATCAAGAGTGGGGTCACACAAGAATGAAGTGGTCATTAGAGAACATACACCCCTTTACTTTTGACCACTAACCCCTCCAATAGACGTACGATCATCTTTCAAGAAGAGAGTTTCGTCTTTGGAAAGTGTGTCATCATACCATAGTGGATTCTCAATCACTTGGTAGCCTTCAAGAGGGGCTACACTTCCATCATTCCAAAACACATCACTATGCATTTCATCTTCATTAGTCATGTCAAGCTCAAACAAGGGATTATCCTTAAAAACATACTCCACCTCAAAATCATCATTACAAGAATTAGAAATGGAATCAACACTCAAGGAATCATCACCTCTAAGTAAAGATCCTACATGAGTAACTATATGACCAACTATATCATTACCATTACTAAATTGAGGTTCATTTATCACATCACACAACTCCTCAATTAGTAGGTCATCATTACAAGCAAGTTGGTCAACACCACAATGAACACTAATTGGTAGCATATCAAGCTCAAAAGAATCACACACATGATTACCATCATTATATCCAACTAGCATTTGACTACCCCCATTACATGACAATACATTTTCACTCAAGTCACAAGTGATAACACTAGATGGACTCAAATCGATCTTACTAGAAGAATCAATCAAGCCATCTATAGGATCAACTAGTGTTTGGGCACTCACAACAATGGCATCATCATCATGCAACAAGGTGTCATCAAGATCATCACAAGATAAAGGCTCTTTAAGCTCACACATATACAAGCTATCACTTACACTCAATTATGTATTTGTTGCTCCATAGCTTCCTCCGGGCTCCAAGCTACCATTCATATACAAGCCCCTCCAATTATGCTCCAAGCTAACCAAGATCGTACCACCTCAGCACTAGGCTAGTAGACCTTTCCTCCGAACTCCTCCTCCACCAAGGTGTCCCTTAGCCAAGTCATATCCCACAGTTGAGCCTTGGCCTCATATGCCACATTAGAAACGTGAGGGACTCCTAGCACCTTATTAATACTTTTAGAGTCCACAAGGACATCTATGCCTTCGATGTGGATAGTAGGGTTGGGGTCATCCCAACGAATGGTGAGGAGTATGGCATAAAACTTTGTCACCCAATCGAAATGCCCAGAAGGGGGAGCCACCACCAACTGTCCCTAACCGAACTCATGAAGCTTGCGATAGAAAATGGATGCCTTCTCATCCAACTCGTCCATTTTGTAGGCCCTCTCAAAATAAAAACCTAGCCTCCGGTAGTATTGGTACATCTCCTGACTAGCATCATCGGGGAACCTATCATAGGGATAAATGAGTGCTTGATCATCAGCCATGGGGTATGTTAACCTGTAATTTATCAAAGGGTGGGGTTAGAACTCGTAAAAGCGCAAGGAATGTGTTACAAAGAGAAAATTTCACTCAAGTGCATGCCTGAATGGCCACTATTTTTTGGCCTCCCACTATAGCGGGATAGATGTCCGCTACAGCAGAACTGCTATAGCAAAAATTTCTCCACTATAACGGGACTGTTATAGTGGAACCCAACCGCTATAGCAATCTTCATCATCCCAGAACTTCAAGGGGTGCATCAATGGCGCCCCTTGAACCAAAACTCCATTTTTAACATTCCATTTCCAGATCAGTACTTCTAGAGTTCCTTATCACTGTTTTAAGCAAAAAAATGAGCATTATAACCCCGATATTTTGTCAAAATTCTGAATTTTCTCCAAGAACAACCCTTTACCTTCCCCATCATTTTGGGCCTATTTTGGGTCAAAAATCATAGAATCCTTACTCCCAGGATGTTGTGGAGGTGTTTTAAACGTAAGGGAAACACACATGATTCGGAAATCTAACAAGAATCTAACCTATTTTCAAATTTAAAAACCAACTATAATATCTACCCCAAATCACTATTTTTCTACCACAACCCTATCTATAACCGTGCAATCAAGTAGAAAATTAAGCGGGTACACTTGTTACCTTGAATTTCTAACATTAGGAGCGGGGTGATCGGGTGAAAGGGAGTGTTTTCGGATGGAAAAATAGAGGTGAATGGGAATGAAACCCATTTCTCCCTTTTTTCAATTGTTGCTAATCGCTATAGCGGTCAGTACCTTGCTATAGTGGTACCACTATGGTGGTATAAAGTCTTCTATAGCGGGCAGTAGTTCAACATTGGGAAAGTAAAGGTTCTTCCGAGTCCTTTGAAATTCCTTCGCTCCGATGTTTCTATGAGGCCTCAGATTTCTTGCGTACTCGGAGAAGGTAACTTTAAGAATTTTTCCTATTGAGTCAAGTGCGACTAAAATAGGGGGAGTACCGATAATTCATGTGAAATCATAACTACGCTGTCAAGTGGGACTGTGAGAGCCTCAGACTAGTTTTTTTTTCTTATGGGATAATTCGGGGATGAACATTGGGTAAATTGATATATGTTTGAATAACCTGATCCATTGTTATATTAAAAATCACCATATCATGGATTCTAAGAACCCTTAATTTTTGTTTTGAATCAAGTGGGGTTGACGTGACAAAAATTTTGGATTTTTGAAATTTATCTAGGCTGACCATCACTCAGCAATAGCAGAAATTATTTTGCTATAGCACCGCAACTATAGCGGTATGCCGTCTGTTATAGCGGTATGACAGAAAGAAAAAAACCAGGAACACATGATTTATATTTTAGACTCCTCCTCTTTAGTTGGAAAAATATACGAGGGTTACTCCAAAAACTCTCCTAGGCTACTCTAAGGCTTAGGAGACATGGCGTAAAAGGATGAAAAACCATGGATTTTGGGCTTGTCACCCATCAGGAAATGCCTTCACGAAGCCAGAATATGCATTGTGCAGCTGCTTGGATACCGAAGGGAGAATTCATGTTTAGGCCTTCAGGCGTGGAGTCTTGTGGATTATTGGGTTTTGACTGGTTTCAAATAAGAACTGATAGGGTTGAGGTGAAGTGTTTCTTCTAGATTATTTGTACATGTCGAGTTAGGTTTAGAGAACTAGAACGTTTGGGAGGTTCAGGGAACTTTAAATGCTATGGGTAAATAAATAACTAGTTATAGGGGGTTTTAGGAATGATTCATTATAACAGAAGTAGGGTAAAAAAGAATGGGTGAAGTACCAATGTTAGGGTATGTCTTCCCTATGTGGTGTGGTCTTGAAAGGAGGATTCTGGAATTCATGCATTTGCTAGATATATGTTGGGGGTGAATGGGGATGTAGTTTTCGAACAGGGTTTCAAGGTTGGGGTTACGTACCCAGGGTTGGAGTAGGTGATGGTTATTATCTTGCCAAATGGAATGTATATATATGTAACTATCGCTTAGTAATGTATGTGCTTTCATGCCTTGAAAAAGAAGTTATGAATGTCCAAATATTTTGAGTGTCAATTATGTGAAATGAACTTGATTATTGCTTTTTGGTTGTACAAGGGTGTTTTCTATTTGTTTAATTATTGACTATTGGTTTTGTGTGACATTTGGTTGGCTCGAGTACCACACCTGGTATGGGATACTAATGCTTGGCTTGGGTACCACGCCTAGCATATATTCTATATCGGTTGGCTCGGGTACCATGCCTGGTATGGGTTTAATTATGCATTGTTGACTGTGTTTGTTGATGGTTCCATGAGTGGACCGGTTGCTTGTTGACCATGAGTGGTCTAGTCATTGAGTAGTTAGGTAGTTGCTGACTGCTGAGTCATAGGGGTTGTCGGAGATAAGGGAACGGTGGTCCGAGTCGAGACATAGTTGTTAGACTAGAGCTTAGGTGTGTCTTGGGAAGTCTAGAGTAAAGTGACTTGGAAAGGCGTAGGTGTCAGGGTGTAGAGTCCCTGGGTGGTGAAGTTGGCAGTAGAATGGGATAGAAAGGCTTGGGACAGAGTGTATAAATTTGTAGTGTTAATAACTCGGTGATAAAGGTGGATGTGGAAGGACTGGTTTATTATAACTCACTTCATGTTTTCTCTTGTTTTCCTTATATGATGGTATGCAGCGGATTTGGGTCAACCGATGATGCCTACCAGTATGTATGTTTGTACTGATACTACTCTTGCTATACCTTTTTGGGTATAGTCTAGTTGTAGGGTCAGCAATGTTTCATAGGTACATGACGATGAGGATCTCCAGTATCTTTTACTCTTCGAGTCCATGGTGGAAGCTGTGTCTTTTTTTATTTACTTGTATTTCTCTTGTAGTGGCTCTTTTACCTATTTAGACTAGGTCATAGGGAGGGTGGTATTCGAGTTTTTTAAAGGATTTTCCTGACATAAAAGTTGTAAATGTTTTCCTGATTTAAAAAGGAGGTTATTTTATGGTTTACTTTAGTTTCCGCATGTACCTGTTGGATCGGTTGGTAAGGGTTCTCCTATCTAGGTTCTTATAGTAGGTGCCCACACGGCCTGGGAGTTGAGTTGTGACACCCGGTCTACACAAGAACAATTCCAGCATTTAAACACAACAACCCTGCCACTCATGGACCAATAGGATGTAAATATATCAGAAAAATTAACCCGGTTCACTCATGGAACTAACACAAGAACGAATAAAAAAACATGTACTAGGCGTGGTACTTGAGTCAACCATTATAGAACCTATACCAGGTATGGTACCTGAGCCAACTAATAGATATCCCATACTAGGTGTGGTACCCTAGCCAACCTATAGATCTGTACCAGGCGTGGTACCCAAGCCAATCGAAGAAATCACAGATATCATACCATCACAGACACAATAAATACAAATACACTTGTAAACCCAACTAGCATTAAAATAAGATCATTGCTGAGATTGATAACAAGATATCATTTCACATAAATTCCTTATCTCCTAAACATGCAATGTATATAAATATTATGTAATATTTAATATGCACATATAATGCATTTCGGGAAAACAGTCAACCATCACCTACCTCAAACCAAGCTCGAATGCTCTACTGGACCTGAGCCTTTCCCTTTCTTGGGTCTCTAGCTTGATCTTGGTCTAAAAACAAACACATAAGCACAATTAACCCCAAATGGCCTAAACATTCCTGGATTAAGTCCTAATCCCAAACCGCAGACCAAATTCATGATCATCTCACCCTTTTCAGGGCTTTCCCACTATTAATTCACCTAGGACTACTTTTTTTGCGATTGCACTTAGAAAATTATGGTAAATTAATAATGAATAAGCAATTATATACAAAACCCAAGAATTTTACACTCTAAAATTCTTGTTACACCCGATTTTTCATCTTAGGTCAAGACAAACCCTCCCCCAAGTCCGTAACTATCGATTCTGAGGCATATCAATTGTAGTATTAATTTAGGGGAACAAAATCCTTACCTTTACGATGAAGTTTGGTGGAACATCAATAGAAATACCTTCTCATAGCCTCTGCCCTTCCCTAAAACATTCTTGAAAATTACTTAACATTTTTGGGAAAGTTTCTGCATTTACTGCAACTTATTCTGCTATAGCGATCCTTCTCCGCTATAGCGATGCTGCTGTATCGAAAGTCGTCCGCTATAGCGGGGTTGACCACCTTGACTTCTGCTATAGAGATCATCGATGTAGCAGTATGTCACCCTCTATAGTGATTGAAATGGGAAAGAATCTCAGAAATCCTCCCAATTTTGTCTATTTTACAATACACCTTTTAAGCTTGATGTTCCAGACCAACCCTTTCATGTCAAGTTTGATATTGAGTGTTTTAATCACCCGAATTTATTTCAAAAAAGTCCTATGGACTCCTTAATGTCTTAGCTAAAAGAAAAGCTAGCTTAACCTTAGACATTTTATCCAATCCTTTTTCCAGATTGTCCTAGACCTTATCTCACTCACAAATTATTCGAGACTAGCCTAGCCCAAAATTTCTAACTCCCCAACTTGGAAGTTTTATTAGTCGTTTCTTCACACGAATAGTTCACCCATAATGATGGAACATGTTGTTACAACAAACCTAGGGATTCTTCCCCAAAAGTTTCAAACCTCAGTTCAAGTTCAAGTTTCTGCCACATTCAGGTATGTGGGTATTCAGTAAGGGTTTAGTTTACCCTTATGTCCAAAACCCCAGTCTTCTATTACATTTTATAGATTTATGAAACCATGTGTAACGATCGATTCCATTGTTGCAGGTAAACATTTCATGCCATGTTTAGGGTTAGAAAACTTTCGGGTTTGTGAGTTAGAAATTTTGGGCTAGGCTAGTCTCGGCTAGTTTTGAAATGAGGTTTGCTCTAGGATAATTAGGGTAAGGATTGGGTGATGCATTTTGTATTGAGTCAGTTTTTCCATTAGTTAGGGCGTTAAAGAGTCCGGGAGACTTTTCAAAATTGAATTTGAGTAAGTAGAACTCTCGGTATTAAGGTTGACTTGAACGGGTTGTTCCGGAACATGAGGATTTAAGGTGAGTTGTAAAATAGGCACTTTTGTGAGACTTTTGAGTAACTATCCTGTGTCAACCGCTATAGCAGTTGACACAGCGCTGCCGCGGCCTCCGCTGTAGCAGAATAATTTCTGTTATAGCAGAAGTCAGCATTGGTCAACACCACCATAGTGGTTGGTTCCACTATGACGGTGCTGCTATAGCAGTGTACGGACCGCTATAGCAGATTGAGTCAGGATTTAATGCAGAAACTTCCCCAAAACGTTCAGTTTTTCCTCAAGAGCATTTTGGAGAAGGGAGAGGGAGATTTGGGAAATTTCAACTCCGTTCTTCATCATTTTTCATCCCAAGGGTAAGGATTTTACTCCCCTAACTTAATGCTATATTTCCTACATAGTAGAATTGCTAGTTTCAGGCTTGGGGGAAGGTTTGGATTGAACTAGGAATGGTAGAATCCGGGGAAAAAAGAGATTCTGAGGTGTTAAGTTCTTGGGTCTTGAATATTGTTGTTGGGTTATGATTAATTTGCCATAATTCACTGAATGTATTCGTAAAACAGTAGACTTAGGTGAATTAGTGGTGGGAAAGCCTGGGAATGGGTGGAATGACTATAGTTTTGGCCTGGGGATTGGGATTTTGTATAATCTGGGTATTATAGGCAAATGGACTGATTTAGTATATCTTGTGATCATTTTTAGACCAAGAACAAGCAAAGGTTTTGGAAAATGGGAAGGCTCCAGAGTAGAGCTTTTGAGTTATTCGAGGTAGGTGATGGTTACTGTTTTCCCAATATGCAATATGTATTCATGTACTATCATTTAGCATGGTATGAGTTTGCATGCTTAGGGGATGGGATTATGAATGTCTATATATCCTGTGTTAATTATGTGAAATAAAATAGGTTTGGTTGCTTGTTGGTTTACAAGTGTGATATGTTCATTATTTTATTGACTTGTCAGATTGTGTGTGACATTCGGTTTGCTCGAGTACCACGCCTGGTACAGGTTATATAGTTGTTGGATTAGGTACCACACCTGGTATGAGATATTTATTGTTTGGTTTGGGTACCACACCTAGTACAGTTTTTATAATGGTTGGTTCGGGTACCACGCCTAGTACGGGTTTGATTTTACTTGTATTGTTTGTAATCTAGCGATAGTTCTCTTAGTGGACCGGGTTGTATTCTTGATGTATGGTTGTACATAACTGTGGGGTTGGTTATAGGATGGATTGGAATTGCATGTTAAACACTTAGGTATTGTTCTAGGGATCCGTAGTGGGTCCGAGTTATTTGAAGGGGATATATGTTATTGTCATGGTGTATTGTGCAATGGCTGTCAAACTTGTTACATGTGATTGGTAAGCTAGAGGAAAGACTTAGAGTGTAGTTTATTTGCTGGCTTATATTACATGCTTACTTTACTTTAGTTTATTGTTCATATCTTGTTTATAGGAGCTGGCCAATGATCCTACCAGTACACGGTAGTTGTGTACTGATTTTTCACTTGCTTTTATTTTGTGAGTATAGGACATCTTTTGACGGCTGACACACGACTTCAGTTGTAGTTTTTGTGATCTCAGATTTCAAGGGTGAGCTGTTCTTCCGAGCTACCTTGTCCTTATCTTATTTAGTTGTAGCCTATTTGTTTCAGTCTTAAACTCTTACTTCATTAGGGTTACATCCCTGTTCTAGACTTTCAGTAGATGTTTTGGTATATTGACTTTCAATTTCTAGGGATAATTCCGCAGGATGTTACTAGCTTTTGATTAGGTGTGAATGATAGTTTATTTTCAATGCAAACTAGTTTTGAGCTGTTAGGATTGCTAAGTGTTGGGTCGATATTGGTTTGCTTATCCAAGGGTTTTGGGTAGGTGCCACTCATGGCGGGTTGGGTCTTGACAAAGATGGTATTAGAGCCCTAGGTTCATTGATCTCATCATACCAAAATGGGTATAATAGAGTCTTGCAGAATGGTACGGAGATGTCTATACTTTTCTTCGAGAGGCTATAGGACTTTAGGAAACTATCTCTTCTACCTTCCTTCATTCTATAACTTGATTCAAATTGGTATCTGGTGATACAAATTGGTATCTAACTCCTTTCACTCTTTTTTCCGTAGATGGTTAACATGAGAAATAATGGAGTAAGAGCAACGGTCCCAGCGGCAGGCCCAACGGCCAGAAAAAGAGGAAGGGGCAGAGGTAAGGGCAGAGGTAGAGGTAGAGAAAGGGCAGCCCCGCTGGGGGTGAAGCTTAGGCAACTGCTGGATCGAGAGAGGCAACCCTTTCCCCACCCTAGGACCCTGTTAAGAAAGAAGTGTAGGTTGTTGTTGAGGACGGTGTGGAACAGGAGGAGGCGGCACCGACTGGAGGTACAAGCCTTCCCCCTATAACACCAGAAGCATTTCAACAAATGTGGAGTTTTTTGAGTCGGCTGGTAGGTGCTGGAGACACCCCCATGGGTACTGCAGATCAAGTTTTGTGTAACCTACCAGTAGTTGTAGCGACTCTAGGATGGATGACACATCATGTAAATATGACTTCTTTTGTTCTATGCTAGGTCCGGTTATGACTGGGAATGAGCATGAGATATTGACTATGTTTTTGAAACTGAAACCTCTTATATTTCAGGGTATGGAGAAAGAGGATACTTATGAGTTTATTCTGGATTGTTATGAGAGGCTGCATAAGCTGGGCATTGTGAAGCAGCATGGGGTGGAGTTCGTCACCTTTCAGCTTCAGGGTGATGCTAAGCAGTGGTAGAGGTCTCATGTAGAGTGTCGGCCATCAGCTTTGCCTCCACTAACTTGGGCGGAGTTTCATGCCCTTTTCTTGGAAAATTATGTGCCACGCACCTTGAGGGACCATAAAAAGGATGAGTTTCTATCACTTGAGCAAGGTAACATGTCGGTCTCAGCCTATGAGGCCAAATTCCATGCATTGTCCCATTTTGCTACTCAGCTTCTGGGTACAGAAAAGGAGAGGATTCTTCTGTTTATGAAGGGCCTAAATACTGAGTTGCAGGTGTTGTCTGTGCATATGACTTCAGTGGGGAAGAGCTTCAATGAGGTAATGGATTATGTGAAGAAGCTAGAAGGGGTTAGACAGGTCGGGCAGGCTAAGGTGTTAGCCAAGAAGTCCTGGAATGACGAAAATTTTAAAGGTTCATACACCAGGGGTCACAGACAGTAGGTGTATTCTGTTCATCCTATTCAGTCAGCATTGCCAGCTTCTACAGGTGGTCGTTTGGGAGACAGTCAGTTCTCAGCTCTTAGAGGCCAGGGGGCTTCTTATACTTCTACTAGCATGCCTACTCTTGACCACAAATGCTTTCATTATGGTGATTCGGGTCACTTCAAGAGGGAGTACCCTCACAGGCAGGCATGTAATCAGACTCATCAACAGTCAAAGGCTGTGGTTCCGACAGGTAAAGGTGGTTATGCTAGGGGTCATCCACAGGGTGGGCAAGGTATCTTTCAGGGAGGCTAGGGAGACAGAGGGAATGGCGGTGTGGGTAGGGGTGTGGTGCATCCAACCAAGAAAGTTGCTCTGATTGATGATCAGGCTCACTGTTATGCTTTTCCAGGAAAGTTTGAGGCTGAGGCGTCAGACGCAGTGATCACAGGTACAATTCTAGTTTGTGATATGATGGATTCTGTACTGTTTGACCCAGGTTCTACTTACTCTTATGTGTCTGTGAATTTTGCTTTGGGTTTGGATTTGGTTTTTGATGTCCTTGATTCCCCTATTCATGTTTCTACCCTGGTTGAAGAGTCATTGATAGTGACCCATATTTATCATACTTGTCCTGTGGTGTTTGTAGGGATGCAGACTTGGGTAGATTTGGTTATCCTGGACATGTTGGATTTTGATGTCATTTTAGGAAGGACCTGCTTGTCTCCATATCATGCTGCGTTGAATTGTAATTCTAAGACTGTAGCTCTAGAGATTTTAGGTAAGGATAGACTAGAGTGAGAAGGTGTGTATAGGCCTAAGTCAGCTGAGATCGTATCATTTGTCCAGGCTGGGAAGTTAGAGGGTAGGGGATGTTTTGCTTTCTTGGCTCATCTCCAGAATGAAAGTGTGGGGTCCCCGTCGATTGAGTTCTTTCCTGTAGTTTCAAAATTTCAGGAGGTGTTTTTGGTGGATTTGTCTGGCATGCTTCGGGATAGAGACATTGACTTCTGTATAGACTTGGAGCCAGGAACTCACCTAACTTCTATTCCTCCCTATCATATGGATCCAACAGAGTTGAGGGAACTTAAGACTCAGCTTCAGAAACTCTTAGATAAAGGTTTTATCCGTCCTAATGCTTCACCTTGGAGTGCTCCAATGTTGTTTGTGAAAAAGAAGGATGGTAGTATGAGGATGTGTATAGACTACATGCAATTGAATAAGGTCACTATCCAGAACAAGTATCCTTTACTTTGCATAGATGACCTCTTTGACCAGTTGCAGGGTGCGTCTGTATTTTTGAAAATTGACTTAAGGTCAGGGTACTATCAGCTAAAGATTAGGCCTGAGGACATCCCTAAGACAATATTTAAGACTTGTTATGGGCATTACGAGTTCCTAGTGATGTCGTTTAGGCTGACCAATGCACCGACGACATTCATGAATTTGATGAATGGGGTATTCAAAGCTTATCTGGATTCATTCATCATTGTGTTTATTGATGACATTTTGATTTACTCCAAGAGTAGAGAGGAGCATGCTGAGCATCTTTTTATTGTTTTGGATATCTTGAAGCACCAGAAACTATATGCCAAGTTTTCTAAGTGTGAATGTTGGTTAACTTCAGTCGCCTTCTTAGGGTATGTAGTGTAAGAGGAGGGGGTGAAGGTGGATCCCCAGAAGATTGAGGCAGTTAAGAGTTGGGTCCGGCCTAGCTCTTTGACTGAGGTTAGAAGTTTTGTAGGGCTTGAAGGATACTATCACAGGTTTGTCAAGGATTTTGCGTCTATCGCTACTCACTTGACAAGGTTGACTCAGAAAGAGGTACCATTTATATGGTCCAACAAGTGTAAGGAGAGCTTCCAAAACCTCAAGACACTTCTTACTACAACTCCCATTCTTTCATTGCCGGTTGAAGGTAAAGATTTCATTGTGTATTGTGATGCTTCACATTTGGGTTTGGGTGCTGTGTTAATGCAGGACAAGAATGTTATAGTGTATTCTTCAAGGTAGTTGAAGCCTCATGAGAAGAATTACCCAACTTACCACTTAGTGTTGGCAGCGGTGGTCTTTGCACTTAAGATTTGGAGGCACTACCTCTATGGTGTCAAGTGTGAAGTGTTCACAGACCATTGTAATTTGCAACATGTGTTTACTCAAAAGGATTGAATCTGAGGCAAAGGAGGTGGATAGAGTTGTTGAAATATTATGATGTGACCATCCAGTATCATCCGGGCAAGGCTAATGTGGTGGCAGACGTATTGAGCCGGAAGACGGTTAGCATGGGCAGTTTATCTTGTTTGGGGGTGTCCAAATGACCACTAGCTAAGGAGATTTGGGCTCTAGAATCTAAGATCATGAAATTGGGAATTTCAGAACAGGGTGGAGTGTTTGCCAATATTGAGGTCAAATCCATACTCATAGAAGAAATAAAGGCCAAGCAGTTTCAGGATGCACAGTTGAACAAGATTCGGAGCAAGGTAGTATCCGGAGAGTCTGGGGACACTGTGTTAGGCACTGATGGGGTGATAAGCTTCAGGGGGAGGATTTGTGTTCCTTGGATTGATGACATAATTTAGAAAGTATTGGTAGAGGCTCATGGTTCGCGGTATTCAATTCATCTGGGCATAACCAAAATGTACAGAGACTTGAGAAAACTTTATTGGTGGCCTGGGATGAAAAAGGACATAGCTAATTATGTGTCCAAGTGTCATAATTGTCAACAAGTCAAGTATGAGAACCAAAGGCCTGCAGGATTGCTTCAGAAAATGCCCATTCCCGAGTGGAAATAGGAGAGGATAGACATGGACTTCGTGGTGGGTCTTCCTAAGACCTTGGGAAAGTATGACTCTATTTGGGTCATTATGGACCTGCTGACCAAGTCTTCTCATTTAATTCCAATTGGGGTGGACTATATGTCACAACCCGATTTCTCGGTCATGATGGCACCTACAACCCCCGGTAGGTGAACCAATCCCCGTAGCCCAGAACAGCTAGTAATGGGCTACTATCTAACAAATAAGAGAACAAGATGAATAGAACAGATAAAAGGACTATAAATATATACATATGCGGAAACTAAACCAAACCCCAAGACATGGTATCATGGTATAGAGCCAAACTACATACATGAAGTGCAAATAAACCAAAACTATATATACAGATGTCTCTGAATGGTAATAGAGTACATGTAGCAGAAGATAAACTAAAGCTAAGCTCCGATCGCCAAGAGCTCACCCTCAGCCTGAAGTAGTCCCCAACAGATCTCCAAGCACGAATCACAGCGATCTAACGGCGATGGCCCACGCTAGGATCTGCACCCAAAGATGCAGGGGGTAGGGGTGAGCCTAAATGCGAAGCATAAGGTACCCAGTAGGTATCATAGGCCGACTGGGCACATATAAGATAAAAGCGCAGTAAATAGACAGAATAGAAGCAAGTAGTCACATAAATCAAACGAAAGGTACACAGGAACTAGCCCAGAGGGAAATCAACAGAACCACATATGAGGCTAGTAAGCAGAATATACACACCATAGGCACAGGTGAAAGTAAGAAATAACGCACCTGGGGTCCTTGCAACAACAGTGTATACAAAATAAGTTTACGAAATGGACGGTATACCGGTAACCTCAAGTGTAAGAAGAAGAGAGAAGAGTAATAATAGGCATGCTCAGAGACATGAATCAAGCCCAACTAATCATATCAATCTCAAATCCAGAAACTAACAGTCTAGCAGTAACCAATCTCATACTTATCCATAATAGAGAACAATTCTGTAAATAAATAGCAAAAGTCTACCTACAGTCCCCCGGCCGCCCATACAACCGAGGAACACAAACAAGTGAAAACAAACCCTCCGGCATCCCATACTACCGGAGCGTACAATCAGCAAACAACAAACAAGGGTGGAGCCTCAAACAATGAATGATATGATCCATGAAGACCTCAAGTGCCATGGTATCTCTCTATGTACCTCCTCCGGCGCCGATCCGGCCCAACAGGTAGGTTCCATGGAAGGACACTGCCCGTATACCTCTACTCCACCATATACCCCTCCTCCGGCACACGCAGCCCGTAGCCCCTGGCCCGGATGGCAAGGTCGATGGAGGTCCCAGACCCCATACTAAAACTCAGTATCAGAACATGTCATCCGGAAGCAAGTCCGATATCAGGATAGAGACCCAGTCTCGAATATGCAATGCCCAGATCCTGTCCAGGACTAAAGTAGTAGGAAAATGTCTCAAAAACCCCTCCAAGGTTGCCCGGGAAAAATCCGGGTCTAAACAGTAAAAAGTCATCTCAGGTGCTGGTCCGACCGAGGCTAAAAATCATCTCAAGTAGCAAAAAAACTCACTAGCACTCCGGCCCTGCGAGTCTAGCGTTAATCGTAAAACTGGTGATTTAAATCATAAATTTGTACTTTTTTTTACCCCAAGAAATATTCAACAAGTTAGAATCAAACCACATTTCCGAATTATTTCCATCAAAACGGGCCCCCCGGGCCATGCAAGGTTTAGAAAATAGTGCCAGTAGGCCCAAAGCCTAAACCATAGTAAAACATGGATAAAACCTCTTTATATGCATGGAAATGGTATGATCACACACAATAGCTGCCCAGCAGCTCGAAATCAACCTATCGACCCTGCACAGGTCCACAGCTACTCAGCAAGCATAACCATCCTAGAAGGATAATTCTATGCCCAGGACTCGCGGACATTCCCAAAATCCCACCTCCTATGTTCCAGAGTCAACAAGGCCTCACAGGACCACAAGGGTAAATAAAATATATCGGCAATACTACAAGCAACGGAGGAACAAAAGTAGGCGGACATGAATAAAGCGGTCGAGGTCTGTGGTACCAACCTAATAAACCAACCCAAGGATGCCCATTAATACAATTTTATCCTATATATGCGGAGTCTAGGGAAAATAAACCGTAACCTACCTGTCGTCCGATGACAAGCTTGAACCTCTCCGAAAAAGCTCCAACACGAAATCAAACTCGAACTCGGGCTTGAATAACTTGACGTAGATAACCGATTTTCTTTCAGTGATTGATCACTGTGTCAAAATATTTTCCCACTAAATTCTTCCATTTTCCCCTTTAGTAATCAAAGCAAAATGTTAAATAATTTTCCTCCGGTAAACCTTCTCCGTAATTGATATATAACCATACGAAGCTATCTATCTTGGGGATAGATTCGTTTGAAAGTGCTAGGGAGAAGTGCATAAGTGGGTATGTAATGTTGCAGAATATTTCTCAAGAGAATGGGTATAGAAAAGTTGAAAGGCCACCTCCCAACAAATGAATTTTTAAGGACATTTATATATATGCCCATGTACAGAGAATGAATGGATGACTTTCTATACTAATTATCATTTAATTCCATGTGGTGGCCATTTGTACTCTAACAACCTTGGTGTACACTCCCTCCACTTCCACGTGGAAGTGGAGGTGACATATCAAAACAAATTTAATGCCGTTATATATATATTCGGGTATTGCATAAGTTCGTGGTAAAATAAATATAGCTTTTTGAATATACCATAATGAATAGAAAATCATTTCAAATAAAACCTACTATATTATAATAATAAATTTCAACATAACTAAATTTACTATCTCCGTTAAAATATTACAATGTATAAAAACCTTATAAAATAAATACATATACAATTATATCGTAACAAAAATATTTTTCATAAACCTTTAAAATATTTTGAAAAGGTAATAATAATATAATTTTTACCAAATTCAACTTTTAAATAAATATTTTCAAAATACACACGCGATGCTAATAAAGATTCTTAAAGCTTAGGCTCGTAATTCACCAACGCACGATTTTGATACTCAAGAATTATCTCGGGATCCTCCCTTATATTTTATCACTGTTTCGGAACTGAAATGGCGTTTTAAAACGTGAAGTTGAGGCTTAAATCGAGTTTAACCCGACCCGATTCGCGACCCGGTTCGCAACCCATTTTCTGCCAGACAGTCCGCGGTAAAACAGTCGTAACTTTTTACTCAGAGATCAGTTGGACATGAGGTTTTGTGCGTTGGAAATTAGACTCGTAGACCTTCGATTTGGTATTTAGGGGGACTTCTAAATCTTTATATATTGGGAGAAAATCCCAGAGATATTTTACCCAAAGTTCAGGAAATTTGTTAAAGATCTTACGATTACTTTTGCCGACTTTCTTGGCTTCAAAACTTATCATGCGGCCAAACAAATGGACCCGGCACTGAAATACTGGTTCCGACAAGCCTTAAATGACTTGGGTCCGCTACAACAAGCTCTAACGGCACAAGAAAAACGTGTATGTGGAAATGATCGGAAGGGTCATTACACTATAATTCGCAGCAGTTGGCAAAAATATATGATAATGAGATTGTGCGACTGCACGGGGTGCCACTCCCAATCATTTTAGAATGAGGTACTCAGTTTACCTCCAAGTTCTGGGGTAAGTTGCACGAAGAGTTGGGCACTCAACTGACGTTCAGCATGGCATTTCATCCTCAGACAGATGGTCAGTCAGATAGGAAAATCAAGGTGTTGGAAGACATGTCGAGTGCATGTGTGATCGATTTTAGGGGTCATTGGGACCAGTTTCTACCATTGTATGAGTTCTCATACAACAACAACTACCACTTTAGTATTGACATGGCATCATTTGAGAGGGCTTTCCTCAACTGGTTCTTTCCCTGAGAGTTGAGGCAAGCTAAGGTCAAGGAGTTTGTGAACTTGAGACAGGGATCGATGATAGTCCAGGAGTACAATTTGAAGTTCACTTAGTTGTCTAGCTATGCTCCATCCATGGTAGCGGACCCACAAGATCAGATGAGCAAGTACATCTATGGACTATCAGATTTAGTGAAGAAAGAGTGTAGGTCTGCTATGTTATTGAGTGATATAAACATTTCCCGACTCATGACTCATGCTCATCATATCGAGGAAGACAAGTTAAGAGAGATGGAAAGGGAGAACAAGAGGGTTAGATCCAAGAGTTCAGGTTTTGGCTATCACAGGTACGGAGGTAGACATCGCTCTTTATTTCAGAAGAAATTATCAAGACTCGTGCATTCTTCAGCCAGTGCTCATACCCAGGCCCCCAGTCCTTGTCATGATAAGACTGTTAAAGGATCTGGTTCCCATTCGCAGTCTCATAGGAGTGTTGCAAAGGGATCTTCCCACCCTATTTGCAATAAGGGTGGGAAGAATCACCCGAGAGAGTGTTGTTATGGCACAGGTGCATGATTTCAGTATGGATAGGCTGGACACATGATTAGGGATTTCCCTTCAGCCAAGAAGGGACAGGGAGGTAGTAGGACTCAGTCTGCTCTAGAAGCATCAGGAGGTCTACCAACCTAGAAGGGTACAACTTCTAGTTCTGGTGGTCAGCACCAGAACTGTCTTTATGCCATGTACTCTCACCAGGACCAGGAGAGTATATCGAATTTGGTACTGGTATATTAAAAGTCTTCTCTCTTGATGTGTATGCTTTATTGGATCCCGGTGCTTCCTTATCCTTTGTGACCTCTTATGTTGCTTGTAAGTTTGAGATTGTCCTAATCAACTTCTAGAACCCTTTTGCATTTCTACTCCTATCGGTGAGTCAGTCTTAGCCAAAAGAATCTACCAAAATTTCCCTATCTCAATTCTTTATAGAGTCACTTCAACAGATCTAGTTAAGTTGAAAATGACTGATTTTGATGTTATCCTTGGTATGGATTAGTTGTATGCATGTTATGCCTCGATCGATTGTCGTACTTGAGTGGTTAGTTTCAAGTTTCCAAATGAACCTGTCTTATAGTGGCAGGGTAGTCCTCCATCCTCGAAGGGTCATTTCATATCTTACCTCAAGGCTAGGAAGATGATTTCTAAGGGTTATGTCTATCATATAGTTTGGGTTATGGACACAGAGTTTGAAACCCCATCCCTTCAGTCTGTTCATGTTGTGAATGAGTTCTTAGAAGTATTTCCCAAAGATTTTCCCGGAGTCCCTCCCGAGCGGGAGATCAACTTTGGGATAGATCTTCTTCTAGATACGAATCCTATCTCCATTCCTCCCTATAGAATGGCTCCCGTAGAACTTAAGGAATTGAAGGATCATTTGAAAGACCTCATTGATAAGGGTTTTATTCAACCCAGCATCTCTCCATAGGGTTCTCAAGTCTTATTCGTGCGGAAGAAAGATGGTTTCCTCAGAATGTGTATCGACTACCGTCAGTTGAAAAAGGTCACAATCAAGAATATATATCCCATTCCTAGGATTGATGACTTGTTCGATCAGCTTCAGGGTGCTAGTTTCTTCTCCAAGATCGACCTTAGATTCAGTTATCATCAGCTTCGTGTTTGAGAGTGTGACATTCCAAAGACAGCCTTCAGAACTCGGTATGGTCATTATGAAATTATGGTTATGTCTTTTGTCTTAACAAATGCTCCTGCAACCTTTATGGATTTGATGAACCGTGTGTTTAAGCAATATCTGGATATGTTTGTGATTATTTTAATTGATGATATTCTTATCTATTCTCGGTGTGAGGAGGAGCATGTGGGCCATTTGAGAGTGTTGTTGCAAATTCTCAAAGAACGACAGTTATTTGCCAAGTTTAACAAGTATGAGTTTTGGATGCAGTCTGTTGCTTTTTTGTGTCATATTGTGACTAGAGATGGTATCTGAGTTGATTATCAAAAGATTGAGGCTATAAAGAACTGGCCTAGACCCACTTCCCCGTCTGTAATTATGAGCTTCTTGGGTTTGGCTGGTTACTACAGGAGATTTGTGGAAGGATTTTCTTCCATTACTGCCCCATTGACTCTGTTGACTCAGAAGAAGTTTAAATTTCAGTGGTTGGATCTATGTGAAAAGAACTTTCAATAATTGAAGACTAGATTAACCACAACTCCAGTGTTGGCTCTATCCGAGGGCCTAGATGATTTTGTGGTGTATTGTGATACTTCTAGAATTGGTTTGGGTTGTGTGTTGATGCAGCGTGGTAAAGTGATTACTTATGCTTCGAGACAGCTTAAGATTCATGAGAATAACTACCCTACTCATGATCTTGAGTTAGCGGCTGTGGTTGTTTCTTTGAAGATTTGGAGACACTAATTGTATGGTGTTCACGTGGATGTATTCACCAATCATAAGAGTCTTCAGTATGTGTTCAATCAAAAGGAATTGAATCTTCGTCAAAGGAGATGGCTTGAGCTTCTTAAGGATTATGACATCAGTGTGCTTTACCATCCAGGTAAGGCCAATGTTGTGGCAGACGCACTTAGTAGATTATCTATGGGTAGTGTGTCTTCGGTTCAGGACGGAAAGAAGGAATTGGCCAAGGATATTCATCGACTTGCTTGATTGGAAGTTCACCTTATGGATTCGATCGAAGGTGGCGTTATTGTTCAGAATGGTTCTAAATCTTCTTTGGTAGCTGAAGTGAAAGAAAAGCAAGACAGTGATCCTATTTTTCACCAGTTGAAGGTTGCAGTTCATTATCAAAGGGTAAAGGTTTTCTCCCAAGGGGGAGATAGTTTGCTTCGATATCAGGGTCAATTATGTATTCCTGACATAGATAGGTTAAGACAGTGGATTTTAACAGAGGCTCATAGCTCTATATATTCTATTTACCCCGGTGCCACCAAGATGTATTATGACCTACGGGAAGTCTATTGGTAGAATGGCATGAAGAGGGACATAGCAGGTTTTGTGGCTAAGTGTCCCAACTGTCAACAAGTGAAGGTGGAGTTTCAGCGACCGGGTGGTATGACTCATGACATTGATCTTCCTACTTGAAAATGGGAAGAGATCAATAGGACTTCATTACTAGTTTGCCTCGTACTCGAAGGCAACATGATTCTATTTGGGTGATTGTCGTCTGGATGACTAAGTCATCCCACTTCTTGGTTGTTAAGACTATGGATTCAACAGATGATTATGGCAGACTCTACATTCCGAAGGTAGTTAGATGGATGGTGTTCCATTGTCTATCATTTCAGATAAGGGTACTCAGTTTACATCCAATTTTTGGAAGTCTTTTCAAAAAGGTCTTGGTACTCAGGTTAAGCTTAGTACAACTTTTCACCCTCAGATGGATGGCCAGGTAGAGCGTACTATTCAAACATTGAAGGATATGTTGAGAACTTGCGTGATTGATTTCAAGGGTAATTGGATGATCACTTACCTCTTATCGAGTTTGCCTACAAAAACATCTTTCATTCTAGCATCCATATGGCTCCTTATGAGGCACTTTATGAGCGGAGATGTAGGTCTCCTATTGGTTGGTTTGAGGTAGGTAAGTCATCTTTGATTGGTCTAGATTTAGTTCATGAGACTATGGAGAAATTTCAGATCATTAGGGAAGGGTTGAAGATCGCTCAGAGTCGACAAAATTTATATGCAGATGTGAGGAGAAGAGAGTTGGAGTTTGAAGTTGATTATTGGGTGTTTCTGAAGGTGTCACCCATGAAGGGTGTGATGAGATTTGGTAAAAGGGACGCTTAGTCCCCACTATGTAGGTCCTTATCAGATTCTGAGGAGAGTGGGTAGTGTTGCTTATGAGTTGGATTTACCATCGGATTTAGAAGCGGTTCATCCGGTTTTTCATGTTTCCTTATTGAAGAAGTGTGTTGGTGATCCAACAATGATTATTCCTTTGGAAGATATGAATGTGAAGGATAGCCTTATTTACGAAGAGGTTCCCATGGAGATTCTTGACCGTCAGGTTTGGAGGTTGAGAAACAAAGAAGTAGCTTCGATAAAGGTCCTTTGGAGAAATCAACTAGTTGATGAGAGCTACTTGGGAAGCAAAAGCAGCCATGAAAGCCAAGTAGCCTCATCTTTTTTCTTCCGATTCTGTTTCAGCTTGAGGTAATAGTTTTCTCCTTAGTATGTCCCTCCGATCCTATTCCATCAGTTTCTCTCATGATCCTAGCTTGCATTCATGTTTTCCGAAGTTAGTTCAATCATGTTTTAAGTTAAAAAGCCTAGTTTTCATGTTTACTCTTGGGTTTCATGTTTTATTGTTTGGTTGGGCTGTTTTCTATCTAGTTTTTCTTGCTTAGTCTTCATTCGAGGATGAATGATCCCAAGGGGGAGATATTGTAACACCCCAAAATTTGATTAAGCTTTTAAACTTGAAATTTCTGAATAACTATAAAATTCCCAGGGATCATGGATCAGATCACGGACCGTAGTCCTAGACCATGATCCGTAGTCTGCTTGTTGGTAGTGCTCTTCCCTCATTCTACGAGTTACTCGATGGCTCATGGTTTGGAACCATGGCCCATCCTGTGGACTCATAGTTCATAGTTCTAGAGGACCCTCATAAAGGGTCTTGAATATGATGAGTTGGTTGACGACCCATCATCTTGAACCACGGGTCGTCCTTCCATCCATAGTTCCTGAGGATCATAGGATCCACAGTTCCTTAAGTCAAACCATGATTCAACAGGATGGTTCATCGTTCTGAATCACAGACCGTGGTGTGACTCGTGGAATGAATTTCTAGTAGACCCCCTAGAAGTGTCTTTTAGAACCACGGATCAGTTGTCGGATCATTATTTAGGACGACGGTCTGTAGACTGACCCGTGGTCTCTGAAGCCGAGCCTTTTATAAGCTTTTTCCTAATTAAATCCCAGGGGTATTTTTTGTAATTTCCAACCTTTTAACTCCTAAGTGAGGTTGTTTTGACCACTTTTGGTAGGGTTTCTACCCAATTTATCCTAAGACTATCATTATCCCTCACTCATCTACCAAATTGGGAAAAGGACTCCTTCAAGCTCCAAGTCTCAAGCTCCAAGTTCAAGCCTCCTCTTCTTTTCAATTTCAATTGGGTTAGCTTCAATCAAGGTATGTGGGTATTCAACAATGGGTTCATTTTACCCTTGTGCCCAAAACCCCTAATTTATATTTTGACTTCATGAACTTCCAAATTAGGGTTTTTACCCTATTCTTATGGGCTTTGCTATAAATAATCTGCTCATGATTTTACTAAGAAATTACTATTAAATTGCATGATTTTACATTGGTTTTTATATGTGAACTCTTATTTCATGAATTGAAGGCTAATTGTACGAAATTCCACATGCATGAATTGATTTAAGTAAATTGGGTATTTGATAGCATGTATTCATGAATTTCAAGCAAATGCATGCCTAGCTCCTATGTTCTATGAAAGTATATATTATTAAAAAATAGAACTAGAGCCATGCAAGTTTTCAAGTTATGAATTATTATGCAAGACATGACACCTGGTGTGCTATCAATGCCCATGAATCATTTTCTAAACTAAGGTCCGTGAGTAGTATGAAGATCCGGGTTATGAACATGTTTATGAACACACTTTGACATCTAGATATGTCACATGTATGTGAGCTTCATGTTATGTTTTGGGAGTAGTATTTAGCACCGAGTTAGACCAGGTGACAGTACCCTTAGTATCAGAACTATGTACTACTGTAGGTGCCCTCCGTGGCTTATGATAGGATCCTGGTATGACATGGTTCTAACCTTTTTAGTGTGGGTGCATGACACTGGACTCCATGTAGCTCATCATGGTTTATGTCGGTTAAGAGAAACTCCTACATTATTCTTTTTATGCTATGGAGTTATACGATACCCTACTTTGAATCTTGACTTTATTTCATGTTTTATGTCTTATATCTTGATATCTAATCATGTTATCTCTTATTATGAACAAGTTCATTTTAACCATGTTTAAAGTATGTTTTTATCATGATCATTTATATCTCATATACTCGGTACATCCTATAGTACTGACGCATATTTTGTGCTGTATCTTTTTAATGATGCAGATTCGGGTTCCCTCCCTTAGGCACGTGGCTAGAGATCGTAGGCCATATTCAGTCAGTGTTGGTGAGTCCTCATAGTTCGAGGGATAGTTATGATCCTAGTTAGTTTTGATTGTTTACTTTTGTACTTTGAGTTATCTAGGGTCTTGTCCTAGCAACTCCTTATGTCATGTGTAGAGGCTTTTCAGACATAGAAAGTATTCTAGTCTCTTTTTCAAATTGTGTTTCATTATGACCTTGCCATTTATGGATTGGATTTGTCTAACTCTTATTTATGCTTCCGCTATGTTTTCTTATGAATACCTAAATATTCTATGACCAAGGGTTAACACGGGCACTTGTAGTCCCGAGTCCCGTGTTACATCTAGGGGGTAGCCTCCGGGCATGACATTTAATGCATAAACTTTCCTAAAATGTTCAGTTTTTCCTCAAGAGCATTTTGGAGATGGGAGAGGGCGATTTGGGCAATTTCAACTCCATTCTTCATCATTTTTCATCTCAAGAGTAAGGATTTTACTCCCCTAAATTAATGTTATGTTTCCTACATAGTAGAATTGCTAGTTTCAGGCTTGGGGGAAGGTTTGGATTAACCTAGGAATGGTAAAATCTGGGAAAAGAGGGGCTTCTAGGGTGTTAAGTTCTTGGGTATTGAATATTGTAGTTGGGTTATGATTAATTTGTCATAATTCACTGAATGTATCCATAAAATGGTAGACTTAGGTGAATTAGTGGTGGGAAAGCCCAATAATAGGATGTATTGACTATAGTTTTGTGCTGGGGATTGGGATTTTGTATAATCGAGGTATAATAGGCAAATGGACTGATTTAGTATATCTTATGATCATTTTTAGACCAAGAACAAGCAAAGGGTTTGGAAAATGGGAAGGCTACAGAGTAGAGCTTTTGAGTTATTCGAGGTAGGTGATGGTTACTGTTTTCCCAATATGCAATATGTGTTCATATACAATCGTTTAGTATTGTATGAGTTTTCATTCTTAGGGGATGGGATTATGAATGTCTAGCTACCATGTGTCAATTATGTGAAATGAAGTGGGTTTGGTTGCTTGTTGGTTTACAAGTGTGATGTGTTCATTATTTTATTGACTTGTTGGATTGTGTGTGACATTCGTTTAGCTCGGGTATCACTCCTGGTATAGGTTACATATTAGTTGGCTCAGGTACCATGCCTGGTACAGGATATTTATTGGTTGGCTCGGGTGCCATGCCTGGTACAGGTTCTATAATGGTTGGCTCGGGTACCACGCCTGGTACGCGTTTGATTTTACTTGAATTGTTTGTATTCTGGCGATGGTTCTATGAGTGGACCGGTTTGTATTCTTGATGTGTGGTTGCACGTAATTGTAGGGTTGGTCATAGGGTAGACCAGAATTGCATGTTAAACACTTAGGTGTTGGATCCGTAGTGGGTCCGAGCGATTTGAAGGGGATATATGTTATTGTCATGGTGTATTGTGCAATGGATGTCACATTTGTTACATGTGATTGGTAAGCTAGAGGAAAGACTTAAGAGTCTAGTTTATTTGCTGGCTTGCATTACATGTATACTTTACTTTACTCAGCTTTAGTTTATTGTTCATATCTTGTTTATTAGAGCTGGATGAGGATCCTACCAGTACACGGTGGTTGTGCACTGATTCTGTACTTGCTTTTCTTTTGTGAGATAGGACATCTTTCGGCGGCTGACACGCGGCCTCAGTTGTAGTTCCGACGATCTCAGATTTCAAGGGTGAGTTGTTCTTTCGGGCTACCTTGTCTTCATCTTATTTAGTTGTAGCCCAGTTGTTTCGAGCTTAAACTTATATTTCATTGGGGTTGCATCCTCATTCTAGACTTTTGATAGATATTTTGGTACAATGACTTTCAGTTTCTAGGGGTAATTCTGCATGATGTTACTAGCTTTTGATTAGGTGTGAATGATAGTTTATTTTCAATGCAAACTGGATTTGAGCTGTTAGGATTGCTAAGTGTTGGGTTGATATTAGTTCTCTCATCCGGGGTTTTTGGGTGAGTGCCACTCACGGAGGGTTGGGTCGTGACACTAGGGTTCTTACCCTATCATGTTGATTTTTACAGAATTTTGTCTTTATGATTATTAAATAGTTTTTTATCATGTTTTAATGAGTTATACTTTAGTTTCAATAACTTGAAAAAATTTAACAATGATTTGTGAAGACCAGAACTTAGCCTGAATTCGTAGTATTTTCATATAAATTAGTTTTCCGCAGAAATTAACCTAGATTATTAATATTCAGTTTTAAGCAAGAAATTAATCAGTTTTCAGTCTACAACTCTTTCAAAGAAGTCTTTTCTGACTAGTAAAGTTCTTACCAGCTTTCAGAACCTCAGATTTAAATGAGCTACCAGTATTAAGTTTGACAGTAGTACTTTGCACCGAGTGGACTAGTGTTCTAATTTCACCCAAAGTCCCAGAACTACGTGCCACCCTAGATCTGCTTAGCCCCTAAGTGGGGCATTAGAATTAGTGATCACACCAGTCATGCCTCTATACCCTGGCAAAGTATATTGGGTCCTCTCGATGAGGCGTATACATCGGGCTCCATATTTAGCTCTTGTGGTTTATGTCAGTTGACAGACTCTCCCACAGAATTAAACTCAGTAGACATGTACTTGGCCTTCAGTTCAGTTTTACTTATTTTCACTATGTCTTTCAGAATACTTATGCATTTCAGATTTTATCCATCTTATTATCTCGGGCCATTGTACTACAGCTTTAGTTTGCACTTGTTTCTGATATTCAATATTCTTAGCATATTCAGTTATCTTTTACTTTACATATCCCGCATGCTCAATACATTCAAAGTACTGATTGCGTACTTTTTGTGTTGCATCCTATCATAATGCAGGTTTAGGCTCTCAGACTCAGCACCATGATAAGTTTGATTCAGTGCCATCTCAGCGACTTCTAGTGGTGAGTCCTCATCATCTGAGGACGGACTTTTATGATGCTTTCTTAGTTATTTCAGTTTTAGCATTTGGAATTAGCTAGGGACATGTCCCAGCAGCTCGTCAGTTAGTAGAGGCTTTTCAGACATAGAGTTAGAGTTCAACTTATTTCAGATTGAGTTATCTTTCAGGCTTATATCATTTTAGAACTTTTGGCAACTTATTAGTGTTATAAATTTTATCAGTTTAGCTTCTGCTCAGTCCTTATTATTCAGAACTATTTTAGTTTATTCCATGCCATTAGTTAGTTTGGGATCACTTGTGGCTCTAAGCACCGTATTACATCCAGGGTGTAGGCTCGGGGCATGACATAGTACTCTAGATATATCAAACATCTTCTAATAACTTTTTTTTATATAAAAAATTAGTTTTTCTACAAATAATACTTATTATTTTTAAAAAAATCTATAATCTATTATTGGTAAAAAAAATGAGGCCCTCAAATTTAAGGGCCTAAGGCGGACGCCAATTTTTTATAAGGGTAGAGCCACCCCTGACTCGAAGAAGATGATGTCTTTTAACATCTTCGATAAATTTTGCTGCTCTTTTGAATAACTACAAAAAAAAATCAAAGGCAACATAAATTGTTTTAATAAAAAGTGGGGAGAAAATCAGCGTCGTGTTAGTGCTTCTAGATTGTTAAAGATGGATGTCGAATTGACTTGAAACGTTGCTGGTTGATGCTCAATTAACATAAGGAGAGGTTTATATAGTTTGTTGGAAGGCAACATTAAAATATGTTTATCGATGTGGGAACAAGTTTTAAGGTGGCTAAAAGAATTCTTGGCAAGTAATATCAGTGGTATAATTTTCTCACCAATTAAATATGACGTGCGTCAATCTTTGGTTAGGCTAGAACGAAAGTCAAAGTAACTGCACACTAACTTCATTGCATTCAAAAAATGTTATGTGCAATGACAAAATACATGATACACACTCAAGCTTAATCATTGCATATGGAGAAGATTTTTTTTATCTCTTTCTAATTATGCAAAAGTGAGAACTTTTGCAAAAATTAAAATTCAAAGGCCAAATGTTATGTCACGACCTAATTTTTCAGTCATGATGAAACCTACAAACCCCTGTAGGTGAACCAATCCCCATAGCCTGGAACGGTTAGTAATAGGCTACTATCTAATAAGCAAGTGGAAGAACGATATAAATAGCGGAAGCAAAGGAAATGAATGAAGAACTAAGCATCGAAAATATATATTAGTGGAAGCTAAACCAAACCCACAACCTGGTATCATAGTATAGAAGCTGGTACTAAATATACAGAGTAAAAAAGAGTCCAAAAGTATATATACATCTGTCTCTGATAACAAAAGAGTACAAGATACAAAGATGAGTTAAAAGCTAAGCCTCAATCGTCAAGATCTCACCCTCAGCCTCGGATAGTCAAAAAGTCAGCCCGCATGAGTCTCCACGAATCAGCGGCGATGTCCCACACTAAGATCTACACCAGGAAGATGCAGAGTGTAGCATGAGCACCAATTGCTAAGCAATGGGTACCCAGTAGGCATCATAGGTCGACTGAGCGTATATAAGATATAAAATCAATAATATAGCAGATAGCAAAGAAAAGGTCACATAAGCAATGAATAAGTACACGGAAGCTAGCACAAAAGGAATACAAGGAGAAAATCATCATGCTCAGCTAGCTACTAGAAATATACATCACAGAACACAGGTGAAGAGAAGAAGAACGCACCTGGGGTCCTTGCAATAACAATATATATATAAAGAGAGAGCTTTAAGAAATAGGCAGTATACTGGTAACCTCAAGTAAAAGGGAAGGAAGGAAACCAAGTAAACGAACTCATGCTTGAAACCTAATTCCAACAACTAAATCATGCCAATAATACACTCTCAAAGTAGGAATAATCAGCCAATAATCCAAGTATAACCATGAAGTAAACCAAAAGTATATTTAACACAACTCTCAAATGTGAATCATCGAATAAGAACCCAAATGTAGCCATAATCAGAACCAGAAAGGCGATAGGACAATAATAAGTCTACCTACAGTCCCAACGGGCACCTATACACCCGAGGAACATATATAAGTGAAGACAAACCCTCCGGCATCCCATACTATCAGAGCGTACACTCAGCAAACAGCAAACAAGGGTGGAATCTCACTCAAATGAATGATATGATGCAATAGTGAAAACCAGGAACAGTAACTCTATATGTACGCCCTCTGGCGCCTATAGGCCCAGCAGGTAGGATCCATGGAAGGACACGACCCGTATACCTCAACTAGACCATATACCCCTCCTCCAGCTACTCGGCACATAGCCCCTGGCCTGGATTGGCAAGGTCCATGGAGGTCCTCGACCACCACATACTAATCTCAGAACCTCAATATAATCGTCTAAAGTGTATCCGGATCAAAGCAAATAACCAAATCTCGAAAATGTATGCACGGAGTCTATCCAGGTCTAAAATAGTGAATCAAGTCTCAAAAACCCCTCAACAAGGGTGCCCGAACATAACCGGGTGTAATACCGTAGTAAAATAAGTCTAACGCTTAGCTCGATCGAGTTTAGTATCATTTCAAACCAAAAAGAAAACATGACTAGCACTCCAGAGTGAAGCCAAGTCTAGTGATAGTATGAAAACTGGTGATAAATCATACTTTTAACTCTTTTACCCCAAGAAGATTCACAAAAGTTAGTTCCAAACCTTTTATAACCATTTTGATCGAAAATGGGCCCTCGGGGCCATGCAAGGTTTAGAAATCCATTTATAGTAGGCCCAAAGCCAAAACCATAGTAAAACATATAGAAAATCTCATTATATGCATGATAATGACTTGCTCAAACACAGTCAACAGCCCAACGACTCACAATCAACCTATCGGCCATGCACAGGTTCCAACCGCTCTACAGCACATATAACCAGCTTTATAATCGAATATCCATGTTTGGGAATCACAAACATTCCAAAATAACCCACTATTTATGGTCCAGAGTCAAGGCCACACAGGACCACAAGGGTGATACTACCAACTATAGCAAATACTACAACCATAGGAGTGAAAATAAGATGGATATGAAAAAACGGACAAGGTCTGGGGTACCAAGATAATAAACCCAACCCAAGGATGCTAACTAGTACAGTTATAGCCTATATACGCAAAATCTAGAAGAGTTAAATCATAATCTACCTATCGTCCAAAGACAAGCTGCTAGAACAATGATGTCCAAGCCCAAACTGCTTCGAGAAGCACCAAACAATAGTCACACTATCATAAACAGAATCTACGCATTAAAATGAAGCTAAGGATACCCTTATTTCTAAATGGGTCGAATTTTGGGTCATCGGCGGCCCATGGGCCCCTCAACCCAAAGCTGAAATGGAAAAATGCACAATGATCACCACACTCTCGTGAGTGCATGCTTAGAATATTTAATAGAAATTGGCCATGGGGATGGCTCAAAATAGTCCCAAGATAAAATAACAATTAAGGAATCAAAGGGGGAGAAATTAACATAATAAACATGGGACTTACCGAATTGGAGACACAAAATGAGCACGGGACCAAGAATTATCACCCCCACGCCTGGAATTGAAGCTACACGGAAGAATATGGCGCTTGCAGATGATATAAATAGGGGTTTTTGGTTTTGAAGTGATGAAAACAAAGAAGGGAGTTTATATACTGCCAAGGGTCCTTCTTCGCGATCGTGAAGAGATCCCATGTGGTCGCGAGGACCATGCTGGCTAGACCATCACGATTGCGAGGAATAGCCACGCAGTCATGAAGAACAAGAGAATAGGGTATTCATCGCGGTCATGAGGAAAGATCTCGCAATCGTGTAGAGCAAATAAGGCTGGCCATACGCCCTTCATCGCGATCGCGTGAAGGGACCCTCGCGGTAGTGATGACCAATGAGGCAGACCATCACGATTATGATGTCTTCCTTTGTGATCACGATTAAGGCCATAGGCCCATACCTGCAACAACAACCAGTAGAAATCTGAAGGGAAATAGTTTCGGGGTGGGTCCACAGGGCTCATCTAGGACCCCGTGCGAGCAAACGGACTATGCTACCGCACTAAAAATAGCATTTCAGACTTAACAAAACTTATAGAAAACCTAATGGAGGTCGGTTTAATGAAAAGTAGACCCAATGCCAAAACACCAACCTTAAGCCAAAACAAAACTCAATACCAAAAAATGAGTCCAGAAGCCTCAGGACCCGAACCAAAGGTCCCTCTAGTCCAAAGTCGACATTTCATAACTAACAGTGCTAATGGAATTTCCATCCGAGGCCATATTCTCCGAATGTTGACAAAAATCAAACTTTCAAGTTTAACTGGCTAGAAAACACAAAAAGCAACTCAAAAACAAACCAAAAGCTCCAAGACCTCGACCAAGGGTTCATCTAGACCAAAATCCTCGATCCGAAGCTAAAGGAACTGTCAAAATTCAATGTTGAGCATGTTTACCAAGAATGTTGATCGAAGTCAATGATATCCTAAGTTTAAGCTCTAAAATAGGGAAATGACGATAACTACCAAACGAATATCTAGGGCACCAAACCACTGTTCCCAGTAAGCCAAAAATGACTTGGGGCTGCTACATGCAAGCTCTGACAGTACAAAGAAAGTGTAAATGTAGGAATGACCAAAAAGGTCATTACATCATCCATTACTAAAAAGTACTTTCGCCCTCAAAAGTCAAGAACAAGGGAGTACCTGAAGGCTCAAACAACTATGGATACTGAGCCCGCATCTCTCTTTCGGTCTCTAAGGTAGCCTCCTTGAATTAACGGTGCCTCCACTGAACCATAACAACTGAAATCTCTCTAGATCTCAACCTCCTGACATATCTGGCATGAATAGCTATCGGCTCCTCAACAAAGGCTAAAACTCTCATCCAACTGAATCGTATCCTGCTGCAACACATGAGAATCATCCAAAACATACCACTGCAACATCGATACATGGAAAACTGGGTGCATAGCTGAAAACATTGGAGGCAAAGCTAGCATATAGGTAACACTATTGACTCTCTAAAGTATCTTAAATGGCCTAACATACCTGGGGCTAAGCTTGCCTCGTCTACTAAACCTCATCACACCCTTCATGGGCGATACACGGAGAAACACCAAGTCACCAACACTGAACTCTAAGGCACAAAGTATACGATCTGCATAACTTTTCTTCCTACTCTGGGATGCCCAAAGTCTGTCCTAGATCACCCAAACTCTATATAAGGAATCACAAAGAAAATTTGTACCCTGCGGCCTAGACTCCAAACCATCAAACTAACAGACAATGATCTGCAACGCCTACCATACAATGCCTCAAATAGTGTCATTCCAATGCTCGAATGAAAACTGTTATTATAAGCAAACTCTGCCAAAGGCACGAACTGATCCCAAAAACCTCCAAATTTGAGAACACAGGACCGTAACATGTCCTCCATGACCTAAATAGTCCTCTCGGACTGGCCATCTGTCTGAGGGTGAAATGCGATACTAAGTTGAACCTCTGTACCCAAGTCTCATTTAATAGCCCTCCAAAACTGAGATGTGAACTATATGTCGCAGTCTGAAATGATAGAAGCTGGGACCCCATGCAAACGAACAATCTTACAAAATTAAATCTGAGCTAACCTCTCTGCACTATAAGTAGAATGGACGTCACCCTATCAATAATCACCCAAATAGAGTCGAACCCTTGATAAATTAAGCGACAACCAAACTATGAAGTCCATCATAATCCGTTCCCACTTCCACTTAGGAATGGGAAGTCGCTCCAATCTGCCAGGTCTCATGTGCTCGAACTTAACCTGTTGATAGTTCAAGCACTGAGTTACAAACTCCGCTATGTCCCGCTTCATACCACTCTACTAGTAAAGCTACCTTAAGTCTCTGTATATCTTGGTTGTGCCAGGATGGATGGAATATCTAAAACAATGTGCCTCCCAGAGAATTAACTGAATCAAATCCCCAATTATCAGAACACACAAACGACTATCAAACCTTAAAACACCATCAGAAACCAAAGTTGCCTGGCTGGCCTCACCATGAACAACCTGATCACGAAGGTCACATAATCATTGATCCTTAAACTGACGGATCTGAGTCTGATCGAACAAGGTAGAACAAACCTCAATACTAGCAAGAACTCTGCTAGGATCCGACAAGTCAAGTCTAACCAAAAAGTTAGCCAGGGACTGGATGTCCAAGGAAAATAGCCTCTCTAAAACTTAAAGTGAAGCTAGGCTGCCCATACTCACTACCTTCTGACTCAAGGCATCCCCTACCATGTTTGCCTTGCCCGGATGATACAGAATGGTGAAATCATAGTCCTTCAGTAACTCGATCCATCTCCTCTCCTAGAGTTCAGCTCTCGCTAACTCGTGATGTACTAAAGACTATGGTGATCAGTGAAGATCTTTCAATGAACACCACATAAGTAGTGCCTCTAAATATTGAGTGTGAAGGCTACCACCACCAACTCCAAGTCATGAGTGGGGTAGTTGTGCTCGTGAACCTTCAGCTATCTCGATCCATAAGCTATCACTCGACCCTTCTACATCAATACAAAACCAAGACTAACCCCTAAAACATCACAATATACCGAGAAACTCTGACCCTCAACTGGCAAAGTCAATATGAGAGATGAAGTCAATAAGGCCTTAAGCCTCTAAAAGCTATCCTTGCACTGATCTGACCACTGAAATGGGACATCCTTCCTAGTCAACCTAGTTAAAGGAGCTTCTATGGAAGAAAACCCCTCGATGAACCTCCTATAGTACCCTGCTAACCCAACAAAGCTACAAACTTTGGTATGAGTAGTAGGTTTCAGCCAATCATGAATGGTTGATATCTTCCCTGGGTCCACTCTAATTCCATCCTTAGACACCACGTGTCCTAGAAATTCTACTGACTCAAGAGAAAACTCACACTTTGAGAACTTATTATAAAGCCGATGATCTCTAAAAGTCTGGAGTATAATCCTCAAGTGTTGCTCATGTTCATCTCTACTTCGCGAGTATATTAGGATATCATAAATGAATACCATCACAAAAGAGTCCAAATATGGTCTAAGCTCCCTTTACATCAAGCCCATGAAAGTTGCAGGGGATTAGTCAACCCAGAAAACATCACCAGGAACTCATAGTGGCCATAATATGTCCTGAATGTTGTCTTAGGGATGTCCTCCGCCCTAATCCTAAACTGGTGGTAGTAAGACCACAAATCTATCTTTGAAAACATGGCTGAACCCTGAAGCTGATCAAACAAGTCATCTATGCGCGGTATCAGATACCTATTCTTCACAGTCACCTTATTCAGCTGCCAATAACCAATACACATCCGCATCGACCCATCTTTCTTCTTCACAGACATAACAGGTTCACCCCAAGGCGACACACTCAGCCTAATGAAACCATTAGCTAACAAGTCCTGGAGCTGCTCCTAAGCTCTCTCAAATCAGCTGGAGCCATGCAATAAGGAGAAATAGAAATGGGCCCGGTGCCCGGCTCTAACTCAATAGCAAATTCAATATGTCTCTCAGGTGGAAGGCCTGACAGGTCGATCCGAAACACATCTAAGAAATATCTAACCACAGGAACCCACTCATGAGAAGAAATGTTGGCACTAGCATCTCGGACATATGCTAGATAAGCCAAACACCCGTGAGAAATCAACTTCCTAGCTCAAAGATAAGAAATAATCCCATATAGTGTGCGGCTGAAAGAACTCTGCCACATAATCGAGGATATGCCAGGCATGGCTATGGTAACAATTTTGGCATAGCAATCCAAAACTGCACGGTAAGGGGATAACCAATCCATGCCCAGAATCACATCAAAGTCTAACATAACAAGAATCATCAAATCACCCCAAGTCTCCAAATCGCCAACAGAAATCATATAGGATCTCACAATCTAATCCACTACTAAAGAATTTCCTACTGGGGTCAAAACTAATATAGATACAGATAATGGTTCACTAGCCAATCCCAAACAAGGCAAATAGTAGGCAGAAACATTTGACAAGTAGATCCAGGATCAAATAAAGCCAAAGCTGACTGGCGGTATAAAGAAATCATACCTATGATCACAACATTTGAGGCCTCTTCCTCCGGTCTCCCAAGGACTACATAAAACTAACAATGACCACCTCCTGACCAACTGCCATCCCTACCACCTGTACTGCCACATTGGGCACCACCTCAACCCTGAACACCACCTTCTCTAGTTGGTGGCTAAACTACATGGATAGGCTAAGCCGGCTGAGCAGCTGGCTGAACTATACCCCGCTGGGGGAAATCTGTAGCAAAGTGACTGATGACTCCACACTCATAATAAGGTCCTAACGACCTACCCTGACTGCATGAACTAGCTTCACCCATGTGGCCACCATGGCCTATTGCCCTAGAAGATGTACCCCTCGGAGTCTAACCACCATAACCCTATTGGCTACTCTGACCCTGCTCAAACTAAGAATCACTCAAAGCCTGAAGTGATGCATGTATCGGTTGACTAGACTGACCCTGATGTTGTTGTGGCTTATACCATCGGCCTTACTGGCCTGAACCGTTACTACTATAACGGGAACCACTGTAGCTGCCCTAGTGATATGGCCTCATATCTCTAGCCCCTGTATCATAATGGTGCAAATCCTCTATAGTTCAAACATGATCTACCATAGCCTGGAAGGATCGATCGCTAGCAACTAACACCTTAGTTGTCTGGCTGAACTCTAATATCAACCCCCAAACAAATCTATGGACTCTTTCGGGCTTGGTATGGATAATCATAGCCCCAAATGGATCAAGCTGGTGGAAGTAAGTCGTATACTCAGATACGGTTATAGATCTCTACATAATTCTAGTGAACTTCTCCCCATGACATTGTCTATCTCTCTGAGGCAAGAACTTGTTCATAAAGGCCTCACAGAACTCTGACCAAGGTAATGGAGGAGATGAAAATGGTTTGCAAGCAACATGGGCCCTCCACCATAACTTAGTTGGGCCCTCAACTGATAAGTAGTGTATCCAACACCGTCAGTTTCCAACAAACCCAAATGGTATAGAATCTCCTCACATGTAGAGATAAAATCATATGGATCCTCACCAGGTGTACCAAAAAATCTTAGTGGAGCCAATCTCAGAAATCTACCCAATGCCTTCTGCTCCATCTCTGTTATAGCTAGGCGAGGAGCAAGAGGCTGTGCAGCAGATGGTACCATAATAACCTCAGCACAAGAAGACATAGTAGCAGGTTGCGCTCCTGAACTCTGAACACTCAAGGTTTCCCCCTGAGCGGATGTTTGTGCCACATTTGAAGGTTGTCCCTCAATCATACCCAAAAACAAAAGAAGTAAACCTCGAATATCTGATGATGGTGCTGGGGTTGATGCTGGTGCTGGAACTGGTGGTACCTGGGATGTCCCCTTGTCCACGTGCTACTACTTTGGGAAAATCTCGGGATATACTCAGGCTTAGGAGCTCTAACAGGTGCCGCTGCTCGGGCACGTCCCCGACCTATACCTTATGACCTCCCTGGCCCCTAGCTGGAGTTGGGGGTGCTGGATTCAAAGGTTCTCCCCCGACTGATGTCAATGATCTTGTATAAACTATCTGTGGGAGAATGAACTAGAATAAGTGAGATTTTAGGAAATCGTCAAGGATAAGACGCACGATATAAAAGTAAGAAAAGAGTCATATTACCTAAGATGCCACTGTAGCCTCCCAAAGATTGAGTACGAACGTCTCTGCCCCAATACACACGACTCTACTAGACATTGGCTCCTACAATGATGACACCGTTGAACCTAGGCTCTGATACCTAGCTGTCTTGACATGATTTCTAAGTCATGGTGGCACTTATAACCTTCTTATAGGCGAACCAATCCTCGTAGCCTGGAATGGTTAGTAATGGGATACTATCTAACAAACAAGTGGAAGAGCGATATAAATAGAGGAAGCAAAGGAAATGAATGAAGAACTAAGCATCAGGAATATATATAAGCGAAAGCTAAACCAAACCCACGACCTGGTATCATAGTATAGAAGCTGGTACTAAATATACAGAGTACAAAAGAGTGCAAAAGAATATATACATATGTCTCTAAATAACAAAAGAGTACAAGATACAAAAGATTAGCTAAAATCTAATCCCCAGTCGTTAAAATCTCACCCTCAGCCTCGAATAGTTCAAAAGTAAGCCCACACGAGTCTCTATGAATCAATGGAGATGGCCCATACTACGATCTGCACCAGAAAGATACAGAGTATAGTATGAGCACCAATTTCTAAGCAATGGGTACCCAGTAGGTATCATAGGCCGACTGAGCACATATATGAAATAAAATCAATAATATAGCAGATAACAAAGAAGAGGTCACCGAAGCAACATATAAGTACACGGAATCTAGCATAGAAGGAATACAAGGAGAAAACAATAATGCTCGGCTAGCTACTAGAAATATACATCACAAAACACAGGTGAAGAGAAGAAGAACGCACCTGGGGTCCTTTCAATAACAATATATATAATGAGAGAGTTTTAAGAAATAGGCAGTATACCGGTAACCTCAAGTAAAAAGGGAAGGAAGGAAAGCAAGTAAATGAACTCATGCTTATAACCCAATTCCAACAACTAAATCATTCCAATAATACACTCTCAAAGTAGGAATAATCAGCCAATAATCCAAGTATAACCATGAAGTGAACCAGAAGCATATTTAACACAACTCTCAAATGTGAATCATCGAATAAGAACCTGAATATAGACATAATCAGAACCAGAAATGTGATAGGACAATAATAAGTCTACCTACAGTCCTAACGGGAACCCATACACCCGAGGAACACATACAAGTAAATACAAATCCTCTGGCAACCCATACTACCAGAGCGTACACTCAGCAAACAACAAACAAAGGTGGAATCTCACATAAATGAATGATATGATGCAATAGTAAAAACCAGGTGGAACAATAACTTTGTATGTACCTCCTCCGGTGCCTATGAGCCTAGCAGGTAGGATCCATGAAAGGACACGGCCTGTATACCTCAACTACACTGTATACCCCTCCTTTGGCACACTCAGCACAAAGCCCCTAGTCCAAATCGGCAAGGTCCATGGAGGTCCTTGATAAATGCTCAAATCATGCTCCCCTTGTTGAAGGTCACGACGATCGTCAGAGCAAAACATATTTATAATTCCAAATAAGTGTCGAGGTCATACCCAAGGGAACAATGTAGTCGTGGTTAAGCTAATAGAGAATCCAAGCAACTTATTGAAGTTCAATAAACAAAAAAGGGAAAAGATATCTAAAAGGGGGGGTTTTAGACTAAAATTAAAGATAAAAGAAAATCAAATAAAAGATAGAGTGATCAATGGCTTTCCTTGCTTTCACCAAGCAAGGACAACAAGGGAGATTTGGGAATAGGAATTCAATTCACAAGACTTGCACCCGATTTAACACCTGGGTAGTCTTGGCTAAGGGTATGCCTAACCGTCTTTCGACCAATCAAGCATATATCTCATGTCTTCTCTCGAACCACCACGAGTAAGCAATAACCAACAAATTTAACTTGGGTGAGTTGATTTATCTCTAACTCCAACTCTTAGATGGGAGTTTTCGGCAACCAAACTATCTCTAGCCTTGGTCTAGAGTGGAAACACCAAATCCCCACTATTAAATCTTCTTGAATTTAGGGAAATTCTCTCTCAAGCAATAACCCAAATTAGAAATCTAAGTCAATGTTTGCAACCATAGACTATAAATTCAAGCATGAAGGATTCAATAGACCCAAATAATCAAACAAGAGCAAAATCTATATATGAATTCAATACCCAAACAAGTATTATCTCTAATACAAACTCAAATAAAATAGCAATTAACAGCAAGAGTTGAAGAATGGAAACTAAAGATTTTACAATAAAGAGCATCCAAATCTTCACTCCTATGGTGTTGTTTGATGGACTTGCTCTCCAAGCTTGCCAAAAGTTTAGAGAATAGCCAAAGATTTTTTTCCCAATCGGCTGAGAAGAGTTTTATATCAATTGGAGTTTCCAAAAGTGGGAATTTCCAAATCTGTCCTGCAGCTGATGACGCCTTCATCGCGGTCGCGTGATCATGCTTTACAATCATGAGGTTCTGTGTTTTCTCTCCATGCGGTCGCGTGGTCTCAAATTTGCGGTCATGTAGTTCTGACTTTTTCCTCCATGCAATCACGTGGCTTTACTTCCCAGTCGTGTAGTTTTAGCTTTCTCCTTGTGCATCGCAATCACGTGATTTACTCTTACAGTCGTGATGAGTAACTTGGTGTCAGTGATCAGCAGCTCCTTTTATCTCCCATTTGACTTGGTTTCACTCGAATCTTTCCCGAACACTTCTAAAACACAGAAACCTGTAAAATAGAAGAAATTTGTGTCAAATTGCACTATTTATCCACTTTATACTAGCAAAGGTATAAGATTAGAAGCTAAATAAGTAGGTAAAATACCAACTTATCAAACCCCCAAACTTGAACTATTGCTTGTCCTCAAGCAACCGAAAAAATTCTATTTCAAGAGGTACACAACACAAGTACAAAGACACCACTCTCAGCCAAGGAAAACCCATTTCAATCACAAAGTATGACTTCGGTTGGTACTAACGATGAATCAATCACATGATAAATTACTCTAAGCATTCCCCTCATTTCAAAACACAATTCAATGATGCAATCGCACAATAAGAACAAGCAAGTGACAACAACCAGTCCTCGAGATGTGACTCAAACTACTAGCTTACCAAAACATGCTCATTTGATTCATTTTCAGAGTTTATCAATGTCACTAACTATCCTAATTCGCATGCCCTCACAAGAACAAAAGTCCCAAAAACACATTATGTACAAAGACAATCACAAGTGACAAATACAATCACTCACACTCACAACGAAGTTCAAGTGCAAACACGTCGAACCATAGGCTTTCCCTTCATATAAATCGCCACTAATGTAGGGTAGCCAAGCTCGAAATCACAAAGGACTTGTGGGTTACGATGTTAGCTAGGGCTAAGGTGAGGATCTCATTTGGTTCAAGTGACTACACCTCCCTAATGCTCTTTGTTTTCATTTTGAACACCGCTCATATTTTCAATTTCAACTTTACCTCATTTCTTCCTCACACAACCCAAGATTCTCCTTTTTAACTCATAATCATTCAACTCCTTATATCACCTTCACTTGGTAACACCTATTTTTGCTTTTCATTTTTCTCATTGGTGAACTTTTGGAGCAATTTTCAATTCTTATTTAAGGTGCTACCTCGCACTTGAAGTGCACTTCTTTTCTTCTCCTTATATGATCACATGCACCCCCAAACTTAGGCATTTGCCTATGTTATCTTTTGTTTCCCCCCAAACTTAGGCTTTTAGCCTACATTTCATTTTCAAGAAATTAGGGAGGATGGGTGCCAAAATAGAGGTTCCAAAATGGTCAAGGTGTTAACAAGGTGCCAAAGAACGGTCGCAAGATCAAAAGGGGTTCAGTAGGATTTGATGTCATGGGAAGTCATTTGGGTGAAGTGGCTATCAAAAAGGTCCTAAGGTCATTTTCCAAGCTTGGTTACACCTAGAATTTTGCCTTGAATCACATTCGGAGCAGGTTCTAGATGACACGCATGCACGAGAATTATTCAACTAAACCTCACCATACATGATATGCGAATTATTCAAGAAGGATCAATTTTAACTTCCAAAACAAGAACCAAGAGGAGCCATTCTATATTATCACCACTAATGAGCTAAGAGTCACAAAAAGATTAAAGGGGTTGTCACAACATTAATCTTTGCCATGCACTTTTCACAAAATTTTTGGAAGGGTATGCCTATTTCACTTAACATGCACGACTACTTCATTAGTACCAACCAAGTCAATCGCAACCAAAACCTCAAAAGACGATGATTTTCCCTTAAGAATAACGTCACTCAGTTTATCATTGGGCCAATTCATCTATATAAATCGGTATGGCTACACAAAGTGGATGAACCCAACCAGCACAATCAATAGGCAGATGCGATTCGCACTTGCCAAAGTGCGGGTCACACGTACAACGCACATGCCAACAGTGGGCATATGCGAAGCTCGTGCGGTTCACACATCAACGTGTGCGATTATGTGTTCCCAGCTCCAATAAGATCTATCTAGCCTAATGGATACTTAGACTTACCTTGGCTCCAAAACATCCAAAACACCTAAAAAAACAAAGAAGCTACAAGAAAAGAAACTAACAACCTAAACCATCAACTCCATCCATAACAACAAACAAACCCGATGAGGGCACATCAATATAAAAACAAGCCCAACAAGGGAGCATCAATATCCAACAATAAAAAAAACAATATCCAAAATAAAATAGCATGCCAGATAAAGTGACAACCACCCCCAACTAACAACGTGCAGTGACCTCACTGCATCAAAATAAGATAAGAGTTTGAGGGGGCTTCCTGATGGTGTATCACTCAGAACCAAAACTTCTAGTCCAGAAAGGACCTAGTCTCCCTCATCAGCATCATCCTAAGCCCCAGACCCACACAGCTTCCTCAAAGTGCTCATCATCTTCGTGAGGAACTTTCTTTGCTTCCTATCATGGTCCCTCTGCTTTTTCTATCACCTTTACACCTTAGCCAACCTCTCCTTGATGTTTTGCTGGTGGCTTGATACACTAACTAGTGTAGGGCCACTAGGAGTAGTGGAGGATGATGGCCCAGATGCTGGTGTGGTGGAACTCTCATCCGGACCCAAAGGTAAGCCTGCTAAAATCTGGCAAAGATGTGCATCCATGCCATAGACTTGGCTGGAGATGTGGCGGAGTGTAGGGGGTCCAATCCTGAGGGGACCAATAGCTTCAGCAGTAGCGGCTGACTCATGTGCCTCACTGGACTCGGGAAATAGACCAAATAATGGTGAATTCACATCTACCTTTCTCTTCTTTGATGCTTGCATGACTCCTCTCTTCTTTAGAGGGTGAATCAATTTCTCGAGCTTCCTCTCATTTTCACCATCCCTTTTTACAACCCCGGCTTCATAGCATAAGTGAGTGATCAATGAAGGAAAGAGCAAACTTTTGCTACCGTCAATGACTACTTGTTGAATTTCTTGCATGATCAGTTGCCCTACATTAACTGGAAGACCCTCCATTATAGCACAAATGACCCTTGCTTTATCGGTGGTCACATCGGATTCATTCTTTGATGGCATAACTCGGGCACAAATGATCGAAAGCCAAGTGCGGGCTTCAAAGTTTAACTCTAAGGACTCAATCCTTGTATTCAACGCTATCCATTGAATGACCATGCCATCATGTAGGTGCTTTACAAACCAATTGGTCCCTTTTTCTGTGGCTTAGGCTTTGTATGTGGCATTGTTGACATTTGGGAGGTGGTAGTATCCATTGATCAACTCCGAATCAAAATGAACCAACTTGGCCCGAACCATCACGACCAAGTCATTGGCAAAGTCATCCTCAGTTGCATTAGCATAAAATTCACATACTATGGCAAAGTTTGCCTTGATGGGCTCGGTGGGAAAGCATATCCATCCACTAGTAACCAACTTTCCATGAAAGTTGGCCCACATCTCTTCCAATCCATACAACATAATACCTCACTCCCTCGTGATTGGTTTTGTCAAATGACGATCATATAGTTGGGAGCACTTGAGGGAGACGAAGGTTCCTTGGTCAAAGTACACTTCATCGGCCACTTGGTTGGCATCTTCATGTTTAATTTTGGCTATTTTCAAGCTTAAATTACCTACATAAGGAAAAAATTTGTCAATAACGAATATAGGCACGTAAAATAATGTGTTGGGATATGATTAGGCCAAAGAAATGAGCCAAAACAAGCCCAGACAGAGCTGGGGAGAGTTGCTATTTTGGGGACTGCTAAAACTGCTCATCGTGATCACGAAGACCAATTTATTTTTTTCAGAAATTTAAGTCATCACGATCGCGGAATGTGACAACGTGATCGTGAAGCTCAGTGAAGTTGGTCATCACAATCGCGGTGTTGGGCATCGTGATCGTGATGGTCATCTTCTTGCCCAGAAAAATTCTTTCAGACTTTTTGTCAAACAGGTTCCTTGCACCCTTTTGCTCACCATTTTTACAACACATGGGCGTCACCTTTTACCCCAAAAATCAGCAAACCAACAGATTTCTAACCCCCAACTAGATTTCACCCATAATTTCATACCACACACCCACTTTGCACATTATGAAGAAAGCAAAAGATTAATACCCACTTGGGAGTTTAGAGCACTTACAAGCACAATGAGGGTAGATTGAAGAAGACAAAATGGAGAGCATACCTGAGGAGTTGCAAAGATGCTTATGGAATTGATGCTTATGGAATTGAAGTTGATGGAGTATATTATTCTTGCCTTTAAGAGAGAAAAGAACCAAGTTTCAAAGCAGTTTTTACTTTTGATACGACTTGTTTGAACTTTTAATACCTGGTAACTGTTCCGTGCCTCGCGGTCATGAGGCTCTATCATGTGATCGCGAGGAGTTAAAATCACCCAACTCTATGCGATCGCAACGTGTTAATGCGGTCACGAAGAGTCAGGAATAATTTACCTTATAGCGACCGCGAGGGTCAGGTGTCGTGATCGCGATGCTTTAGCATCATCTGAGTTTTCTGAATTTCCACACAGTGCACTATTTTGATGTGTGAAGCCAGGTGCGACAGGCACTTTGGGAGGTGCGAAACGCACCTCCTTTGCACATGCCAGTATTTTTGCTCATTTCATTGTTTGCTTGTGCGATGGCATGTGCAACAGGCACTCTTCCAGGTTCGAAAAACACATTTTTCAGAGGTATATTTGTTGCTTCTCAATGCTTGGTTCCTCTTCTCATTTCTTTGGGCACCTAAAACACATCAAAAAGAAATAAAAAGTGACGTAAAGCATAAAAATAATTGGTTGCCTCCCATCAAGCGCACAATTTAACATTGCGGCGCACTGCAAGTAGCGTCACCATCTAGATCTCCACTTAGAAGACATGAACCTTTGACCCAAATTTGAATTGAACTTCCAATGAAACTCACGGGGTGAAGGAGTGAACATGAGAAGGCCATTTTCTTGGTTTTGCATTTTTCACTTTTTAGCCTTAAGTGAGAAAGGTCTCCTTGCCTTCTTTCAATGACAACTTTAAAACCGGATAAACTTTGATCCATCCTCCTTCCAAGGTCTTGTAAAAGCTTGATTACTTTGACTCTCGTCCACTTAACCAAGCTCAAGGTTGACAAGTGGTTGGAGTAAGATTTGGGCGTCTCCACCTTCAAACTTGTCTCATTTATAGCATCCTCACTTTCGAATGAACTAGAGTCTTTCACGATGAACCATTGCAACTCTAGTATCATTCATTTGGTTTTTGCATCATGATCCTTGTATGTATTAGTTGGTTACCACAACACCTTCAAGCTATGAGCCTCCCTTATGTCTTCCTCTTCCATAGGGAACAACTCAAAACTACTACCCACAATTGTGCATGTGTCAACACAAGCATTCAAATCGATGTCCAAATTTTGGATAGAAATTTCAAGCATCCTCTCTCTTTGACTTATCTTAGAATGCCTTTTCAACAAAACCTCAAACATTGGTAGAATTCTCTCGCGTTGTTTCCCATAGGCCTCAAGTTGGTGAGCTTGGTTCAACACCCATTCTAGGCTCACAACCTCACCCAATACAAATTTCTCTTCTTGTTAGGGTTCAAGCACTATCGATACGGATTCACTTTCGGGCGATTCCATGTTTTTCAATTCTTCATCATTGTCCCAAAGTGAATTTGATTGAGCTTGATGTTCGAGACATGTTAATTTGCTCGGCTTGAAGGTTTTTCTTCATCAATTTGATGATCGAGAGGAGAAGATAAATCTGCCATGAGTTGTGTGGCACGATTTTCTCCTCTTCTTCTTTAGCCCTAACATCCATAAAGCCTTGATTTATAGCTTGCACACCCTCCTCTGTGATGTCTTATTTGTCCAAGAGAGTTTCAACCATGGCATATAGGTTTTTTGGGTAGGTGTCTTCCTCATCAACTTGACCAAGAGGAGTGGAAAAATCTGCCATGGATTGTGTGGCGAAATTTCTCTCCTCGTCTTCTTTCATTCTCATGCCTACCAACCCTTGCTTTATGGATTTCACACCCTCCTCTTGGGTTTCTAGTGAGGTCAAGAGGGTGTGAAACTTTGCATACATGCCTCATTCGCTTGCTACATCATGGTTCCTATTAGGATCACAAGCACCAATAGCAACATGGTTAGCATAAGAGGGGGAGGAGGATGGTCATTAGGGCAATTGATCCTATGTCCATCACGACCACCACACAAATAGCAATTACGCCTATCATAGGAATAAGAAGGTGAATACCTCCCTCTCCTAGGGCAAATTTTATATTTTTGCAGAAGGTGGGGTCCTCCATAATAACAACAAGGGTCATTATAACAAGGGTTGCAACCACTAACATCTCTATCATTTCGAGATGACATGAAGTCAATCACAAAATAAAAGTAAACCAAAAGAAAAACAACTATTCATAAAAATTGAACTAGAGTAAGTAGACTCAAATTCTAAACTAACTCAATACGCCAAATTGTTCCCCGGCAATGGCGCCATTTTTTATAAACACTCAAATCATACTCCCAAGTCGGAGGTCACGGCGATCGTCAGAGCAAAACACATTTATAATTCCCAAAGAGTGTCGGGGTCGTACCAAGGGAACAATGTAGTCGCAATCTAGCTAATAGAGAATCCAAGCAACTTATTGAAGTTCAATTAACGAAAAGGGGAAAAGATATCTAAAAGGGGGGTTTTAGACTAAAACTAAAGATAAAAGAAAATCAAATAAAAGATAGAGTGATCAATGGCTTTCCTTGCTTTCACCAAGCAAGGACAACAAGGGAGACTTAGGAATGGGAATTCAATTCACAAGACTTGCACCCGATTTAACACCTAGGTAGTCTTGGCTAAGGGTATTCCTAACCGTCTTTCGACCAATCAAACATATATCTCGTGTGTTCTCTCGAACCACCATGAGTAAGTAATACCCAACAGATTTAACTTGGGTGAGTTGGGTTATCTCTAACTCCAACTCTTAGATGGGAGTTTCCGGCAACCAAACTATCTCTAGCCTTGGTCTAGAGTGGAAACCCCAAATCACCACTATTGAATCTTCCCGAATTTAGGGAAATTCTCTCTCAAGCAACAACTCAAATTAGAAAGCTAAGTCAATGTTTGCAACCATTGCCTATAAATTCAAGCATGGAGGATTCAATAGACCCAAATAATAAAACAAGAGCAAATTCGATATATGAATTCAATACCCAAAAAAGTATTATCTCTAATACAAACCCAAATCTCAATTCAACAATTACACCAATAAAATAGCAATTAAGAGCAAGAGTTGAAGAATGGAAACTAAAGATTATACAATAAAGAGCATCCAAATCTTCACTCCTATGGTGTTGGTTGATGAACTTGCTCTCCAAGCTTGCCAAAAGTGATGTGAATAGCCAAAGATTTTTTTCCCAATCGACTGATTAGAGTTTTATATCAATTGGGGTTTCCAAAAGAGGGAATTTCCAAATCTATCCTGTAGCTGATGACGCCTTCATCACGGTCGCGTGATCATGCTTCACGATTACGAGGTTCTGTATTTTCCCTCCACACAGTCGCATGGTCTCAACCTCGCGGTCACGTAGTTCTGACTTCTTCCTCCATGCGGTAGCGTGGCTTCACTTCGCAGTCGTGTAGTTTTAGGTTTCTCCTTATGCATCGCGGTCGCGTGATTTACTCTCACAGTCGTGATGAGTGACTTGGTGTCAGTGATCAGCAGCTTCTTTTAGCTCCTATTTGACTTGTTTTCACTTGAATCTTTCCCGAACACTTCTAAAACACAGAAACTTGTAAAATAGAAGAAATTTGTGTCAAATTGAACTATTTATCCACTTTATACAAGAAAAGGTATAAGATTATAAGCTAAATAAGTAGGTAGAATACCAACTTATCAGTCCTCAACCACATACTAATATCAGAACCTCAATATAATCGTCCGAAGTGTATCCGGATCTAAGCCAGTACCAAATCTCAAAAATGTATGACCAGAGTCTATACGGGTCTAAAATAGTGAATCAAGTCACAAAAACCCCCAACAAGGTTTCCAAGACATAACTGCGTTTAAAACAATACTAAAACAAGTCTGACGCTCAGCTCGATCGAGTCTAGTATCATTTCAAACCAACCGGAAAACATGTCTAGCACTCCGGATCTGCCGAGTCTAGTAATAGTATGAAAACTGGTGATAAATCATACTTTTAACTCTCTTACCCTAAGAGGATCCACGAAAGTTAGTTCCAAACCTTTTATAACCATTTTTACCGAAAATGGGATACAAGGTTTAGAAATCCATTTATAGTAGGCCCAAAGCCAAAACCGTTGTAAAACATGTAAAAAATCTCTTTATATGCATGATAATGGTATGCTCAAACATAATCAACAACCCAATGGCTCACAATCAACCTATCGACCCTGCACAGGCTCCAATCGCTCTACAATACATATAACTAGCTTTATAATCAAATATCAATGTCAGGGACTCACGGACATTCCCAAATGACCTACCATATATGGTCCAGAGTTGAATACAAGGACACACAGGACCACAAGGGTGATACTATCAACTATAGCGAATACTACAACCATAGGAGCAAAAATAAGATGAATATAAAAAAGCAGACAGGGTATGGGGTGCCAAGCTAATAAACCCAACCCAAGCATGCTAATTAGTACAGTTATAGCCTATATACGCAAAGTCTGGAGGAGTTATATCATAAGTTACTTATCAAATTGGAGACACGAAAATGATCACGGGACCAAGAATTATCACCCCCACGCCTGGAATTGAAGCCACACAGAAGAATATAGATCTTGGAGCTGATATCAATTGAGGTTTTTGGTTTTGAAGTGATGAAAATGAAGAAGGGAGTTTATATACTGCCGGGGTTCCTTTTTCACGATCACGAAGGGATCCCATGTAGTTGCGAGGACCATGCTAGCTAGACCATCATGATCGCGAGGAATAGCCACGCAGTCGTGAAGAACAAGAGAGGAGGGGCTTTATATGGTCGTGAGGAAGGATCTCGCAATTGCGTAGAGCAAAGGAGGCTGGGCCGTAGGCCCTTCATCGCGATCGCATGAAGGGAACCTCACTGTCATGATGACCAATGAGGCAGACCATTGAGATCGTGATGGCTTCCTTCATGATTGCGATAAAGGCCATAGGCGTGCACCTGCAATAGCAACCAATAGAAATTTAAAGGGAAAAAATCTCTTGGTGGGTCCACAGGGTTCACCCAGGACCCCGTGCGAGCAAATGGACTATGCTACCATACCAGAAATAGCATTCTGGACTCAACGAAACTAACAGAAAACCCAACGGAGGTCAGTTTAATGAAAACAGAGCCCAATACCCAAAAACCAACCTTAAGTCAAAATGAAACTCAATACCCCAAAATAAGTTCGGAAGTCTTGGGACCGGAGTCAAAGGTCCCTCTAGTCCAAATTTAAAATTCTGGAACTAACAACGCTGACAGAATTTCCATCCAAGGCCGTCTTCTCTGAATATTGACCAAATCAAAATTCCAAGTTCAACTAGCTAGAAAACATAGAAAGCAACTCAAAACCAAACTGAAAGCTCCAAGACCCCAGCCAAGGGTCCATTTAGATCAAAATCTATGCTCCAGAGCTAACAGAGCTGTCAAAATTCAATTTTGAGCGCGTTTACCAAGAATATTGATCAAAGTTAATGATATCCTAAGTTTAAGCTCTAAAACAGGGAAACAATCATAACGATCAAATGAACGGCCAGGCCACCGAATCACCAGTCCCAGCAGGCCATAAATGACTTGGGGCCGCTACAGACAAGCTCTAATAGTACAAAGAAAGCATAAATATGGGAATAACCAGAAGGGTCATTACATGTTAGTATGTTAATTATTCATATTTACAATAAAATTTGTATGATGGATCCAATAGACTCCAAAGTACGTATTTCAAGCAGCAGGTATGCATTACAAACGACTGACATGGGCTATGTTTTTAGAGTTCAAAATTGACCAACATTCAAATGCGACGTTTTTGTGATACTTCAAGTCCCGTCTTGATTTTGGACATATTCTTACCCCGATAATCCTTGAAGTAGTGGGCATTTATAGACAATAAAATTTTATTAAATATAAATCCATAGGAAATTTGAATTATATTAAATTTAAAATATATTGTCCATAAATATTATGAATTATTGTAATTGAATTAATGATTTAAGTCCAATGAATACCGATTTATTTAAAAGTCCAATATTTATGTCACTCCCCAAACCAGAGGAGGCGGGATCGGCACCCGGAGCCCCAAACAGCCGAGGGCGCCAAAATAGAGTGTATCTCTATTGAACCTGTTGGAGGTCATAGACCGACAAGGTCTCTAAGTATAATAATTGGAAACACTGATAGCTCAATATTAGGTAAACAACTCAAGGCCGATAAGGCCATACCCAACACTGATATACATATACACGTCTATAAGCACTACTAAAAAGGGCCAAAAAGAGATGGTCAAAAGGGACGGTGGCCGTCGCTTTTTTGGCCAAAAGTAACGGAAAAGCGACGGCGTCACTCCCATGGAAAAATGGCCTGTCTCTTTTCCATAAGCGATGGACAGCGACGTAAATAAAAAAGTGACATTTTTTTTCTTTTTCTAGAAAAACGACGCAGTCCGTCGCTTTGTTCTTGAACTTGAAGAACAAAGCGATGGACAGCGTCGCTTTTCCTGATAAATATTTTCCAGAAAAGCGATGTTGTCCATCACTTTTTCTGGGAATGTTTTTAAAAAATTCCAGAAAAGCGATGGACAAAAGAGACTCTGTCTGTCGGTTTTTTGCATTTTTTTCAGCTGCAAAAATCTGTATTTTCAATATGCACCACCTGCCATTTCAAAAACTAATTCAATACAGCCCAAACCAGCACTAATTGTTGCCACAACATTCATAAAACAATTACAACATCAATAACAAACTAAAAATGAAGTATAATATAACTAAACACATAAAAGGTCCACCAAAAGGACCTATAAAGCATTCAATATCATTCAAAAAGTGTCAAAATGAGTCAATCCTAATGGGATAGTATCCACATACTCCTCCTCATTTTTACTAGTCTCAGTAACGTCTTCACGTGATGACAAAGAGGAAGGATTAGGATCTACACTACACCGGCGATGACCAACAAAGGATGACATTTATTGTTGAAGAGACAGGATGGTCTTGGATAAATCATCAGTGGTCTCAGCCTAATTTCTCTCAAATTCTGCCAAGGCCCTAGTAAGATTTGTGATCTGCTGTGACATATGTGCAAGCTGAACACCATCAACCACCTCATCCTGGCGCGAGGATCCAATACCATCCAGTCCTGACTGGATTCATTGCAAATCATTCCTAGATCCTAGACCATATACTCTCCCCTTTTGTCTCCCCCCCTGCCACTTTTTTGGTCCATATTTGAGTGGCTTCCTCATTTATAGGCTCAGTCGGCAAGCCCAAACCTTGCTGAGTCTTGCTGTACTCAGACAAAACACGTCCAAACTCATCCTGCATATAAATAAATAAAAATTATAATATATAAATAATATATATATATATATATATATATATATATATGTTAGTACTTTAATTATATTTAAACTTTAAAACATACATAGCCGTTTGAGCCCTCTGCTCAACTCATACATCCAGATCTGACTCATTTTTTTGTCTCTTATGTGGCCTTTCTTAAAGAGCTCAGCCGAAAGAGCTCAGCCTGAGTCGGAGGGCGCCCCAAATCCTTCTCCTGCAGATAAAATAAAAATTAACATAATCAAGTAATTAATATTATTTAATTAAGTTTATATAAACATATAAGTTAAGAGGTTTATATTAATACTTACCATTTCCCTTGCAAGGTCCGCTACACTCTTTACATCCATAGTGTGCAACGATCCACCTTTGACACTACTTCTGGCTTTCTTGCCTTGTTCAGACAATGGTTTGAACTCTTTCGAATCCCAATATTTTTTAAGTTGCTCATGAAGGTGAGGTAGAAGTCAAGATCCATAATTTTTATTATCCCAATTTTTTTTAAGCCATTGGCGTAGCCTGGCACTGGCCTTCCTCTTGAAAGTAGTGGAAATGATCTTATTGTACTTTCGCTTCCAAGTACACATTGTCTGAAAGAGAGAAATGATTAGTGTTAGATGTGATATATATATATATATATATATATATATATATATATATATATATATATATATATATACCTTAAAATCATCAAACATGGCATGTTGGATCGATTATGGAATCTCTGACCAGGAGCTCCAAGGTTCTGTAAAAAGCCTCTAAACTGCCTCCTTTAAAGCACGTCGGGGCTCTTTCATGGGAACCCACCTGTAAAAATATAATAAGCATGTCATCAAGTGATAAATAATTAATTAATATGAAAAAACAAAATTATTAATTAATTAGAAAAAAACTTACGATGATCCATCAGGGAAAATTATGACTCTACCAATGGCTTCCTTCTCGCCGGGTCTAAGATTTACCTCATCTTCCTCCTCAGAAAGTGTTGATGCAGGTAATGACGGAAGTCTATAATGTCGCTGAGTCAATGGGGGAATAGAAGTCTGTGTAACAGACCCAGAGCTAGTATGATCTCTAAGTCACAAGCCTGATAAGTGGGGGGAAGAAGAATCACGTGGGGATGGCATACTAGATGATAATCTGGTAGTCCCGCTGCCATGTGGCAGAGGCATAATGGGTGTAGGCATGAAATTCATGTGATGATGAGAAGTAGTAGGTCTAGGACCATGATAATCTGCGGGATTCCTAGTTCCATAGGGGACAGACATTGGTGGAGTAGAGTGAATTTGTGGCGAAGATGAAACACGACCTGGAATATCCTCATGCTCTATAGGCTTCCTAGAGCTCTTCCTAGACTTACTAGACTTGCTACTACTTTTACTAGGACGACCTCGGTCACCATCACCTGATGACATCTGTATGCATAACCCAAAACTAATTCAAAATTTCCAAATTCAAGAAACTAATTCAAAACTAACACTAACCTAAAGTTGAAAACTAATAGCAAGCATTAACCTAAACTACAAGGTTCACAAAGAATAACAATTTAAACTAACAAACTTAACTTAAAAAAGCTTAATATAAAAAAAATTAGATTCAAAAGGTTAAAGTTAAATACAAATTCAAGATTCTAAAATAAAACCCAAAACTAATTCAAGAACCTATTTCAAATTCAAAGTTCCCAAATTCAAGTTAATAATCTAATTCAAGAATCAACCTAATTCTAGTTCAAAAAATCATTCCTAATGTTGAAAACTAATTCTTAAATCAAAACTAACAATTTAAACTAATAAACTTAACTTAAAAAAGCTTAACTTAAAAAAAGTAAGATTCAAGAACCTAATTCAAAAGGTTAAAGTTAAATATTAATTCAAGATTCTAAAACAAAATCCAAAACTAATTCAATAACCTATTTCAAATTCAATGTTCTCAAATTCAAGTTAATAATCTAATTCAAGAAAATAATTCCAAATTCAAGAACAAACCTAATTCTAGTTCAAAAAATCATTCCTAAAGTTGAAAACTAATTCTTAACTCAGAACTAACAATTTAAACTAACAAACTTAACTTAAAAAAGCTTAACTTAAAAAAACTTAGATTCAAGAACCTAATTCAAAAGGTTAAAGTTAAATACTAATTCAAGATTCTAAAACAAAACCCAAAACTAATTTAAGAACCTATTTCAAATTCAAAGTTCTCAAATTCAAGTTAATAATCTAATTCAAGAACCTAATTCCAAATTCAACAACCAACCTAATTCTAGTTCAAAAAATCATTTCTAAAATTGAAAACTAATTCTTAAATCAAAACTAACAATTTAAACTAACAAACTTAACTTAAAAAGCTTAACTTACAAAAACTAAGATTCAAGAACCTAATTCAAAAGGTTAAAGTTAAATACTAATTCAAGATTCTAAAACAAAACCCAAAACTAATTTAAGAACCTATTTCAAATTCAAAGTTCTCAAATTCAAGTAAATAATATAATTCAAGAACATAATTCCAAATTCAAGTTCAAAAAATCATTCCTAAAGTTCAAAACTAATTCTTAACTCAAAACTAACAATTTAAACTAACAAACTTAACTTAAGAAAGCTTAACTTAAAAAAACTTAGATTCAAGCACCTAATTCAAAAGGTTAAAGTTAAATACTAATTCAAGATTTCTAAAACTGTAATGATTGGGTCCGTCATTATGGTTAGTCCAATCGTGCCAAGTTTTAGATTTAGAAAACTCCGGGTTTGGGAGTTTGAAACTGTGTGCTAGGCTAGCCTCGGCCGGTTTTGGAGCGAGGTGGAGTCTAGAAAATCCAGGTAAGGATTGGGTTAGGTGTCTTATTTTGAGCTAGTTTTCCATGTGTTCAAGATATAAAGGAGTCCGGGGGACTTTTCGGAACCAAATTCGGGTAAGTCAAACTCCCAGAATCGCGATTGACGTGAAGGGGTTATTTCAGATCATCGGGGGAAGCAAGTGTGTTGTAAAATAGGAAAATTTTGGAGATTTCTGAACATTCTATCCGTGACGAGTCCAACGGCTCCGCCGTAGTGACCACCGCTATAGCGATGGAAAAGACCGCTATAGCGAAAGTCAAGGCGGTCAACGCCGATCGAAACCGCTATAGCGGAATGCTTCCACTATAGCAGAGCGGGGACTGCTATAGCGGGCTTGACAAAAATTAATGCAGAAACATTCCCCAAAACGTTCAGTTTTCACAATTTCATTTTAGGAGAAGGGCAAGGCGATTCCAGGCAATTTTCCTTTCTTTTCCATTGTTTTTATTCTCTAAGGTAAGGTTTTCACTCCCCAAACTTCGTACTACTTTTCCTACGCAGTAGAATTGCTAGGAGGGAACTTTGGAAAAGGTTGGAATAACTTAGGGATGGTAGAATCCGAGGTAAAAGGGGGATTCTAGGCATGAAAGTTCTTGGGTATTGTGAAAAAACAAGGTTTATTGATCGCATGTTGTTAAATTCTCTATTTTTATCCGTGAAAATGATAGAGCTAGGGGAATCGGTAGGAAACCTTGGAAAAAGGGTAGAATGATCATGGTTGGTCTGGGATTTGGGATTTGGTGTAATCCGGGTAATATGCAAGCCTTGTTTGTGAATTCAAGTAATTGTATGTTGTTTTAGACCAAGAACGAGAAAGGAATCCGGAACACGGAAAAGATCGGGTTGAGTAGAGCTTGGATCATTTCGAGGTAGATAATGGCTTACGATTCCTGTGAATGTTGTATATTTTTGTGCTCTTATCTAAGTGTTTGTATGAATTACATTGCTTAGAGGAATTGTTTAGAATGTCTAAGGGCCCTGTTTCACAGTCTGTGGATTAAACAGTGTGTTTTTTGTTGGTTTTACAAGTTGTTTGTTCATTATTTGACTGTGGATTAATTGACATTCGGTTGGGCTCGGGTACCACGCCTGGTACGGAAATACTAAAGGTTGGATCGGGTACCACTCCTGGTATGGGTATAACAAATGGTTGGCTCGGGTACCACGTCTGGTATGGGTATAACAAATGGTTGGCTCGGGTACCACGCCTGGTACGGGATACTAACGGTTGGCTTGGGTAACACTCCTGGTATGGGTTTATTTTACTGCATCATTGCATTGACAGTTATTGGTTCCGTGAGTAGACCGGGCTATTTTATTGAAATGTGATATTTGTTGGTGGTCCTTGATTGACCAAAAATCTTGTTGTATCTATTGAGTTGGCTTTGGATTAGGCCGGGTTGTCTGTTTAACACTTAGGTGTTGTTTAGAGGGGATCCCAGGGCGGGTCTGGGTTAGACGAAAAGGGATGGTTTATTGGTTATGTGATTGTTGCTTATAATTAGAAAGGGTGGATTTCATGAGGGAACAAGCTAGGTAGAGACTTGTAGTCTAGGGGTGCCTGTTGACTTGTTTCATGTCTTCCGTATTTATACTTGATTTGTTATACTGATTATAAACTATTTTTATTTGGAACTGGTTGATGATCCTACTAGTACACAGTGGTGGTGTACTGATACTACATTTGCTTTTCTTTTTGTGAGTACAGGCAATCTTCCAGCGGTTGAGATGCGAGCTCATCTATAGTACCGACGTTTCCAGACTTCAAGGGTGAATGCTTCGATCAAGCTGCCTTGAATCTATCATTTGAGTTGTAGCCTACTTGTTTCGAGCTTAAACTATTTCCTTATTTTGGGGTTGCTTCCCCGTATTCTAGACATTGGTAGATTGTTTGGTACTGCGACTTTCAGATTCTAGGGGGTAATTTCCGCAGGTTTATATTAATGAAGTGGTTTTGTAATTATTGTTTTGCTAGTTTAATTTTCGCACTTTGGTTTTGAGATGTTAGAACGGTTAAGTTCAGGGAAGTGATGGTTCGCTCGCCCGGGGTGGTTGGGTGAGTGCCACTCACGGTGGTCTGGGTCGTGACAAAGATGGTATCAGAGCCCTTGGTTCGTTGATCACATCTTACCAAACAGGTCTAGTAGAGTCTTGCGGAATGGTGCGGAAATGTCCATACTTTTCTTCGAGAGGATATGGAGCTTTAGGAAAAACTATCTCTTCCTTCTTTCCTTCGTTCTATAACTCGATTCCAATTGGTATCTGGTGATACATATTGATATCTAACCTCATCCAATCTTCTGTCCATAGATGGTTAATACAAGGAACAACAGAGCTAAAGCAGCGGTCCCAGCAGTGGGCCCGGCTATCTATTATAGATATAGGGGAAGGGGCAGAGGATGAGGTAGAGCCGCACCCGCCAAGGGTGGAGCTCAAGTGGCTGCTGGAGAGCATGAAGCAACCCCTACCCCACCTCAGGAACATATTGCTGAAGATGTAGATGTTGTGGATGAAGATGGCGAGGCACAGGCGGAGTCCGCACCAGTTTGGGGTGCAGGCCTTCCTGATATGACACCAGAAGCTTTTCAACAGGCTTGGAATATTTTAAGTGGGTTGGTGGGTGCTGGAACCATACCTGCGATATTTGCAAATAAAGCTTTGAATACTCAGCCAGCAGTTACTACAGCACCTAGGATGGATGCCACTTCAGGCAAGAATAACTTCTTCAGGCCAATGCTAGGCCTAGTGATGATAGGGAATGAGCATGAGATGCTGACCAAATTCCTCAAGCTGAAACCTCCGACATTTTGGGGTACCAACAAGGAGGATGCCTATGAGTTCATCTTAGATTGCTATAAGAGGTTGCACAAGTTGGGTATTGTACGTCAGCATGGGATTGAGTTTGTCACATTTCAGCGGCAGGGTGATGCTAAACAGTGGTGGAGGTCTCATGTGGAGTGTCGGTCTTCTGTTCTACCTCCACTGACTTGGGAACAGTTCCACGCTTTATTTTTAGAGAAGTACGTACCTCGTACTTTGAGGGACCAAAAGAAGGATGAGTTCTTGAACTTGGAGTAGGGTAGCATGTCAGTCTCTGCTTACGAGGCTAAGTTCCACGCCTTGTCTCATTTGGCCACACAAATGTTGGGTTTCAAGGAGGAACGGGTCCGGTTGTTTGTGAAAGGTTTGAATACTGAGTTACAGGTATTGTTAGTGCATATGACTTCATCAGGGAGGGGCTTCAATGAAGTGGTAGATTTTGTGAAAAATTTGGAAGGGGTCAAGCAAGTGGGGAAGGCTAAGGCTTTAGCCAAGAAGCCCCAACATAAGGGAAATTTTGGTAGTTCATACTCCAGGGGCCATAATCAGTAGGCATACCCATCCCGTCCTATTTAATCAGTTCTGTCAGCTGCTACAGGTGGTTGTCAGGGAGCTCATAATCAGTCTTCAGCTCCTAGAGGCCAGGGAGCATCTTATACATCAGCTAGCAGGCCTACACTTGACCGTGGTTGCTTTCATTGTGGTGATCTAGGCCACTTTAAGAGGGAATGTCCACTCAGGAAGACAGGTAATCAGAGTCTGTAGCAGTCTAGAGCTGTGGTCATGGCAGGTAGTGGCGGTAATGCTAGTGGTCAGCCACAGGGTGGGCAAGGTAACTTTCAGAGAGGCTGGGGTGACAGAGGGAATGGCGGTGCATGAAGAGGTGCGGCGCAACCGGCCCAGGAAATTGCCCGGATTAATGATCGGGCTTATTTCTATGTATTTCCAGGGAGAACTGAGGCAAAAGCATCATATGTGGTGATCACAGGTACCATTTTTGTCTGTGATAAAATGTCTTCGGTATGATTTGACCCAGTTTCTACATATTCTTATGTATATGTGAGTTTTGCATTGGGTCTAGAATTTATTTGTGATATTCTTGATTCCCCTATCCATGTTTCTACCCCCTTTGGAGAGTCTGTGATTATGAGTCATGTTTATCGTGACTGTTTTGTTGTGTTTTTGGGGTTGCATACTTGCGTAGATTTGGTAATCCTGGATATGGATGATTTTGATATTATCTTGGGCATGACCTGGCTGTCCCCTTATCATGTTGTGTTGAACTGTAACACCAAGACTGTGGCTCTAGAGATTCTGAGTAAAGATAGACTAAAGTGGGAAGGTGTGTACATGCCTAAGCCAGTTAAGGTCATATCATTCGTTCAGGCTAGGAAGCTAGTGGGGAGAGGGTGTATAGACTTATTGGCTCATCTCCGGGATGATAGTGTGGAGTCCCCATCTATTTAGCCAATTCTAGTGGTTTTTGAGTTTCTAGAGGTGCTTTCAGCGGATTTGCCTGGTATGCCTCCGGACAGGTATATAGACTTCTGTATTGATATGGATCCAGGCACTCATCCCATTTCCATTCCTCCGTATCGTATGGCTCCGGCAGAGTTAAGGGAACTTAAAACTAGCTGCAGGAACTCCTAGACAAGGGATTTATCCGTCCCAGTGCGTCGCCTTGCGGTGCTCCTATTTTGTTTGTAAAGAAAAAGGATGGTAGTATACGGATGTGCATAGATTATAGGCAGTTGAACAAGGTGACCATCTGGAATAAGTACCCTCTACCCCGCATTGATGATTTATTTGACCAGCTTTAGGGTGCATCAGTGTTCTCAAAAATTGACTTGAGGTCAGGGTACCATCAGTTGAGGATTAGGCCTGAGGAAATTCCTAAGACTGCTTTTCAGACTCGATATGGGCATTACGAGTTCCTAGTAATGTCATTTGGTTTGACTAATGCACCGATAACATTCATGAGTTTAATGAATAGGGTATTTAAGTCGTATTTGGATTCCTTCATGATTGTGTTTATCGATGATATTTTGATCAACTCCAAGAGTAGGGAGGAGCATGCTAATCATCTTCATATTGTGTTGGACATCTTGAGATGCCAGAAGCTTTATGCGAAGTTCACTAATTGTGAGTTTTGGTTGACTTCAGTTGCGTTCTTGGGGCATGTAGTGTCAGAACAAGGGGTGATGGTGGATCCCTAGAAGATTGAGGCAGTCAAGAGTTGGGCCCGGCCTAGCTCTGTGACAAAGGTGAGGAGTTTTATTGGGCTTGCAGGGTACTATCGGATTTTGCGTGTATTATTACTCACCTGTCCAGGCTGACACAGAAAGATTTACCATTCGTGTGGTCCAACAAGTGCGAGGAGAGCTTCCAAAAGCTCAAGACACTTCTGACGATGGCTCCTATATTGTCCTTGCTATTTGAAGGTAAAGACTTTATTATTTACTGTGATGCTTCACATTCTGCTTTGGGTGCTGTGTTGATGCAGGATAGGAATGTGATAGCCTATGCATCTAGGAAGTTGAAGGTGCATGAGAGGAACTACCCGACTCATGACTTAGAGTTGACAACAATGTTTTTTGCACTCAAGATTTGGAGACACTATCTCTATGGTATCAAGTGTGAGGTGTTCACCAATCATCGCAGTCTGCACTATGTGTTCACTCAGAAGGACTTGAATTTGAGGCAGAGAACGTGGTTGGAGTTATTGAAGGACTATGATGTGACTATTCAATATCATCTGGGTAAGGCTAATGTGGTGGCAGACGCATTGAGCCGGAAGACAGTTAGCATTGGTAGTTTGGCTTGTTTGGGGGTGTCCAAACGACCACTACCAAGGGAAATTCGGACTTTGGAGGCCAAGTTCATGCACTTGGGTGTTTTAGAACGGGGTGGGTTGTTGGCCAGCATTGAGGTCAAAGCCACCTTCATAGAGAAAATAAAGGCCAAACAGTTTCAGGATCCGAAACTGAGTAAGTTTTGAGGTAAGGTAATATCTGGGGAATCCAGGACATCACGTTAGACTCTAATGGAGTGCTACATTTCATAGAAAGGATTTGTATTCCTCGGGTTGATAATATAATTCATAAAATCTTGGCATAAGCTCATGTTTTGCGGTACTCAATTCATCCGGGTGTGACTAAAATGTACAGGAACTTGAGGCAGCATTACTAGTGGCCCAGGATGAAAAGGGACATAGTCGACTTTGTGTCCAAATTTCAGAACTGCCAGCAGGTAAAGTATGAATATCAGAGACCTGCAGGACTACTTCAGAGGATCCCAATTCCAGAGTGGAAGTAGGAAAAGATAGCCATGGACGTTGTGGTGGGTCTTCCCAGGACATTGGGGAAGTATGACTCATTTTGGGTCATTGTTGATAGGCTGACCAAGTCTGCTCACTTTATTCCAGTCAGGATAGATTACAATTTGCATCAATTGGCTAAGATCTATGTGAAGGAGATTGTATGATTGCATGGGGTGCCACTGTCCATCATTTCAGACAGGGGTACGCAGTTCACCTCTAAATTTTAGGGCAATCTACATGAAGAGTTGGTTACATAACTCACTTTTAGCACAGCCTTCTATCCTTAGACTGATGGTCCATCGGAGAGGACGATCCAGGTATTGGAGGACATGCTGAGAGTATGTGTGATGGACTTCGGGGGCCATTGGGACTAATTCCTATCGTTGTGCAAATTCTCGTACAATAATAGCTACCACTCCAGTATTGACATGGCACCATTCGAGGCATTGTGTGGGAGGAGCTGCAGATCACTGATTGGGTGGTTTGAGGAAGGCGATGTTAAGCCTTTGGGAGTGGAATTGGTAAAGGAAGCGCAAGAAAAGGTAAAGGGCATTCAGGACAAATTGATGGCTGCCCAAAGCAGGCAGATGGAGTATACAGATCGCAAGGTCCGGTACATGGAATTTTAGGTTGCTGAACATGTATTGTTGAAAGTGTCACCAATGAAGGGAGTTATGCGGTTTGGTAAGAAGGTCAAGTTTACCCCTTGGTTTATATGTCCATTTGAGGTTCATGAGATTGTGGGGCTAGTGGCTTACAAGTTAGCACTGCCGCCCAGTTCGTCGAGCGTCTATTCGGTATTCCATGTATCCATGCTTAAGCGATAGCATGGGGATGGGGACTACATCATCAAGTGGGATGAGGTGCTTTTCGATAAGGATCTTCGTTATGAAGAAGAACCAGTCTTGATTCTTACTCGAGATATCTTGAGGTTGAGGACAAAGGTGATTGATATGGTAAAGGTTCAGTGGAAGCATCATCTGGTTGAGGAAGCCACTTGGAAAACCGAGAAGGACATGCGGCACAAGTACCCTCATTTGTTTGAGGATTCACGTAATACACTTTCTTTCCTTTATTTATGTAATTTTGGGTTTGATCATTCGGGGATGAACGATGGGTAAATTGATATCTATTGTACCGACCAGGTCCATTGTTACGGGTAGTCCAATAATGCCAAGTTTTAGAGTTAGAAAACTCCGGGTTTGTGAGTTTGAAATTCTAGGCTAGGCTAGCCTCGACCGATTTTGGAGCGAGGTGGATACTAGGGAAATCTGGGTAAGGATTGGATTAGGTGTCTTGTTTTGAGCTAGTTTTCCATGTAGCCAAGACATACAGGAGTCCGAGGGACTTTTTGGAATAGAATTCGGGTAAGTAGAATTCCCAGAATCACGATTGACGTGAAGAGGTTGTTTCGGATCGTCGGGAGAAGCAAGTGTAGTGTAAAATGGGAAAATGTTAGATATTTCCAGACATTATGTTCGTTACGAGCGCAACAACTCTACCATAGCGACCTCCGCTATATCAGTGGAAAAGACCGCTATAACGAAAGTCAAGGCGGTCAACACCAATCGAAACCGCTATAGCAGAATGCTTATGCTATAGCAGGACCGCTATAGCAGAGTGGGGACTGCTATAGAGGGATCGATGGGAATTAATGCAGAACATTCCCCAAAATGTTTAGTTTTCACAATTTCATTTTGGAAGAAGGGCAAGGCAATTCCAGGCAATTTTCCTTCGTTTTCCATTGTTTTTCTTCCCTAAGGTAGGGTTTCTACTCCCCAAACTTCGTACTACTTTTCCTACGTGGTAGAATTGCTAGGAGGGAGCTTGGGGAAAGGTTGGAATAACCTAGGGATGGTAGAATCTAGGGAAGAAGGGGGATTCTAGGCATAAAAGGTCTTGGGTATTGTTAAAAACAAGGTTTATTGATTGCATGTTTTTTAATTCTCTATTTTTATCCATGAAAATGATAGAACTATGGGACTTAATAGTGGGAAACCCGGGAAAAAGGGTAGAATGATCATGGTTGGTCTGGGATTTGGAATTTTGTGTAATTCGGGTAATACGCAGGCCTTGTTTGTTAATTCAAGTACTTGTATGTTGTTTTAGACCAAGAATGAGAAAGGAATCCGGAACACGGGAAAGCTCGGGTTGAGTAAAGCTTGGATCATTTTGAGGTAGGTGATGGCTTACGATTCTTGTGAATGTTGTGTATTTTTGCACTCTTATCTAAGTGTTTGTATGAATTACATTGCTTAGACAAATTGTTTAGAATGTCTAAGTGTCCTGTTTTACAGTCTGTGGATTGAACGGTGTGTTTCTTATTGGCTTTACAAGTTGTTTGTTCATTATTTGACTGTGGATTAATTGACATTCGGTTGGCTCGGGTACCACGCCTGGTATGGGAATACTAACAGATGGCTCGAGTACCATGCCTGGTATGGGTATAACAAATGGTTAGCTCGGGTACCATGCCTAGTATGGGATACTAATGGTTGGATCGGGTACAACGCCTGGTACGGGTTTATTTTACTGCATTATTGCATTGACATTGTTGTATTGCATTGACTGTTATTGGTTCCGTGAGTGGATCAGGATGTTTTATTGAAATATGATATTTGCTGGTGGTCCTTGAGTGACCGAAAATCCTGTTGTATATATTGAGTTGGCCTTGGATTAGGCCGGGTTATCTATTTAACACTTAGGTGTTATTTAGAAGGGATTCCAGGGTGGGTCTGCGTTAGACAAAAAGGGATGGTTTATTGGTTATGTGATTGTTGCTTACAGTTAGAAAGGGTGGATTTCTTGCAGGAACAAGCTAGGTAGAGAATTGTAGTCTAGGGGTGCCTGTTGACTTATTGCATGTCTTCCGTACTTATACTTGATTTGTTGTACTGATTATACACTATTTTTATTTGGAATTGGCTGATGATCCTACCAGTACACAGTGGTGGTGTACTGATACTGAACTTTCTTTTCTTTTTTTGAGTACAGGCAATCTTTCGGCGGTTGAGACGCGACCCCATCTGTAGTACCGGCATTTCCACACTTCAAGGGTGAGTTGCTTTGATCGAGCTGCCTTGAATCTATCATTAGAGTTGTAGCCCACTTGTTTTGGGCTTAAACTATTTCCTTGTTTTAGGGTTGCATCCCCGTAGTCTAAACATTAGTAGATTCTTTGGTACTGCGACTTTCAGATTCTAGGGAGTAATTTTCGCAGGTTTATATTAATGAAGTGATTTTGTTATTATTTTTTTGCTAGTTTAATTTTCGCACTTTGGTTTTGAGCTGTTAGAACGGTTTAGTTCGGGGAAGTGATGGTTCGCTCACCCGAGGGGGTTGGGTGAGTGCCACTCACGGCGGTCTGAGTCATGACAAAAACAAAACCCAAAACTAATTCAAGAACATATTTCAAATTCAAAGTTCTCAAATTCAAGTTAATAATCTAATTCAAGAACATAATTCCAAATTGAATAATCAACCTAATTCTAGTTCAAAAAATCATTCCTAAAGTTGAAAACTAATTCTTAACTCAAAACTAACAATTTAAACTAACAAACTTAACTTAAAAAAGCTTTACTTCAAAAAACTAAGATTCAAGAACCTAATTCAAAAGGTTAAAGTTAAATACTAATTCAAGATTCTAAAACAAAACTCAAAACCAATTCAAGAACCTATTTCAAATTCAAAGTTTCCAAATTCAAGTTAATAATCTAATTCAAGAACATAATTCCAAATTGAAGAACCAACCTAATTCTAGTTCAAAATATCATTCCTAAAGTTGAAAACTAATTCCTAACTCAAAACTAACAATTTAAACTAACAAACTTAACTTAAAAAAGTATTATTCTAGGCTGGTTATGTTTGTTGTAGAGCTGTTGAGCCTATGGAAGGCCGATAGGAATTGTTTGTGAGCTATTTTGGGCTACTCTATTGTTTGCGAGCATATCATGCATGAAAAGGGTTTTTCCTGCATGTTTTACTACTGATTTGGCTTCAGGCCTACTATAAATGATTTTCTAAACCTTGCATGGCCACGAGGGCCCGTGTTCGGTAATGTGACTGAGTTTAGAGAGAAATAGTTGCAATCCCTACCAACTGAATTTTAAGATCTGAAATACTAGCACAACAACTGAGTTCTAACTGAAATATAATTGAACTAAATTTGTAAAACATGAATGCATACTAGGATCATGAGAATAACTTATGGGATATATTGTAATACCCCAAAAATTCTAAGCTAAGATACGAATCATTCTTCATATGTTGTTAGACCCTAACCTAATTATTTCTAATGGTACATAGGTTTTACGATCCATTCTTAAGTGTGGGAAGTGTATTAGATATGAATTAAGTTCATAAAGAGCCCCTAGCCCAAAGTTAAGTTGAAAGCTTCCTTACATATTGAGTTTTAGTACAAGACTAAACTAGGATAAAATTCAAATAACCATTACTCCTAGAATATAAAGAGTTAGGTGGCCTAGTACCCACCAAATTAAAGATTTTTGAGTCTTCTTTCTAGCTCCACTGACCGTGCATTAATTCAAGTCTGGAGTGAAAAGTTATTAGTATTTTACTGCACTACTTTTAGTTTTCATGGACGGGATGACGACCCGTAGAACAGAACCACAGTCTGTATTGTGACTCATGAAAATAGACCTGAAGCTTAAAATTTTCACCATCAAAACCAACGGTTGGTTCATGACCCGTAGATCAAAAACACGGTCCGTAGAGTGACCAATGGTTTGTCAAATTTTAGCCTTTCTTCCCTAGTTTCCACGAGTGACTTGATGGGTCATCGTTTTGAATGATAATCCATCCTTTAACCCATGAAATCACCTTCATTGAGGTACCAAGACCTCTGAATACCACGAGTGGGTTGATGACCAGTCAACCCATCAGTGGAACCTCCAATTTTATTTTCTCTAATTCGTTCATTGGGGGTAAATTAGTCTTTTTCTCACTTTTTAACTCTTATACTAAGTCATTTTACGCATATTTAGAGAGTTTTTATTCATACTTACTTAAATTTCTCCTCATTTCATCAATTCAAGCTCAAGAAAAGAGAAAGGGATTCTTCTCTCAAGCTCCAAGGCCTAGGGTTCCTTCTCCAATAATCCATCCTCAAGTCCCAATTAAGAAAGCTTCAAGTTCTGGTATGTGGATATTCAATAAGGGATTCAGTTTACCATTATGCCCAAAACCTATGATTCCCCTTTGATTTTATGAATTTGAGAAATTACGGTTCTTACCCAATTATGAATTTTTCTATGAAACTGGTTTACTTGTATTGAAACACTTTCTAAACTATTATGCATGTTTTTCATGATATTCTACAAGTATTTTTAAAATCCCATGAGTTGGGGATAATTTTAGTATGATCTCACTTTATTTCATGATTTCAAGTAAATTGGCATGTTTAAATAACATGACCTCAAGTTTTTATAAAATTTGCCTGCCTAGTTCTTCAAATTATGAGTTTTAGTAAAAAGTATATTTTGAACTATAGCTATGCTATGTTTTTAGGAAATCATGAATTTATGAATAGCATGACATTAGATATGTCCGTATGCTTTACAAGTGATTTTGACATTAGATATGTCCTAATGCTTCGTGAAAGATTTGGCATCTAGATATGTCTACCTAAGCTATGAACAGTTTTGGCATTAGATATGTCACAAGTATTATATGAGCTATATGTATGTTTTAGGAGTAGTATTTAGCACTGAGTTGGACTAGATTTAGCGTACCCTTAAGTCCTAGAAACTATGTGCCACCGTAGGTTTATTTAGCCCCTCAGTTGGGCATTAGAACTAGTGATCACGCCAGATATGCTTTTATACCCTGGCAAGGTATATTGGGTCCTCTCGATGGGGCATATACATCGGATTCCATGTAGCTCGATCACATGGTCTATGTCGGCTATGACAATCTCCCACAGAAATGGTTTAAGGCTTTTAATGTATTTGACTCTTTGCTTTTAGATTTCAAACTTACTACTTATGACTATGTTTCAGCTTATGATATTGCATTGAGTCATTACATTAAATTTTTTACAATTATCATATGATTTCAGTTTCAAGGATATTTTAAGCATGTTTTACCATGATTTATGCATGATCTCAGTTTTAAGCATGCTTTCAAGTATATGTTATCATATCATATGCATATCTCATATACTTAGTACATTCCATAGTACTGATCTCGTACCTCTTTGTGTTGTATCCTATTATAATGTAGATTCTGTAGCCTGCTCCCAAACTCATGGCTAGTAGATCAACCGCACATCCAGCCAGCTTGGTAAGTCCTCCTCATTCAAAGACTTGGTGATTAGCTTTATTCTAGACTTTTAGTTCTTTTATTCAGTATTTAGTATTTAGTGTTAGTCAGGGGCTTGTCCTAGTAGCTGTCAGTAGTAGAGGCTTTCAGACATAGTGTCAAATATTCAGCTTAATTCAGATTGTCATTCTCAGACTTATATTTGTATAATAGATTAAGTTGCTCATTACTTCAGTTAAGATTCTGCCCTTATGTGTATGTTCAATTTTTAAGTCATGCTAATGCCAAAGGGTTAGCTTGAGATCACTTGTGGTCTCGGGTCCATGTTATGTCTAGGTGGTAGGCTTAGGATGTGACAAACTTGGTATCTGAGCATCAGGTTCAAGAGTCCTAGGGTGTTTGGAAGCTGCGTTAAGTAGAGTTTTTTTTATGGGTGTGAAGCGTGCAACACTTATGAGGGAGAGTCTATGAGATGTTTTAGGAAAAACTTCACTTCTTTTATGTTCTTTATCATGTGATAGAGTTTAACTCTATTTACCCTCCAAGTTCATGCATTGTTCCCGATTCCACCAACTATATCTCATATATGAGGTGCCATAAGTAGTCAATCTAAGAATTTCTCTTAGAAAGGTGCTCTCAGACAGAGCCATCAGAAAGTAAGAGGATGCACAAAGGCTCGAGAAGAGCCCACCGGTGCATCTAAGTCTATCAAATCAAAATGATGTTTCCCTACTCATAAATTATGTAGTGAGCAAATAGTAAAAAGTGCTCTCAAATCTCTTTTGGAACTTTTTGATAATAACACCCTTGAGATGGAATGTTGTGTACCTAGATCCTTGAGTAGTAGAATTAACCTAGATCCAGGAATATGAAGTCAAAAGTGTGGTAGCCTAGAGAGGAGAATAACATTTGGTTAGAGCATGCATTCAGAGTTATGTTTTATTATATAGGTGATGAGATGATACACCCCTTGGTGTGGATTAATGTGTGATGAGTTATTGTTCTAGTATAGACTAAGTATAGGAGGTGAACAAAAGGATGATAGTACGAGAGTGATAACGATAGTTGTGTGGGATTTATCTGATAGGCGTGATATAGTGTAATGTAAGAGTTTAAGTTGATAAGTTACAGCAAGCATGAACGTGTAAGCATGATAATATATGTATATATATAGGCTAGAGGAGGATAGACGATTTTGAGCCTCTTAGTGTAGACTTTAACGCTTTTAGTTTGGTAGGTAGTAGGAAGAGAGAACTTGGGGAGTTAGAACCACGTAAGCTTGACATGTCATTGTGAGGGGTAGGTTTGTAGTTATGAGTGTTGTATATACAACTCTTATATGAGATAGAAAGGTTGAGGCCAAGACTTTTAGGCAAGGGAGAGCCTTAGACTATAGAAGAAAGTGTATACTCAGACTAGATTCTTGAGTAGTGTCTACTCTATTAGGGTAAAGTGATCATAGTTCTATTTAGAGATTAGCCAGAGGTCCACAGGCTTAGAAAGTTAGCATGAATATAAGAGGGAGATGGTGGATGTAGAATTAGTTAGATTTTGAGACTCAGGTAGTGATGCTAAGGAGTGTTAGAGAAACGTTAGGGGGATGCAGAGACTTATTTCCATCCTAGCATCCTAAGTATACTTCTGTCAGTACAACACCCTATTCATGTCTTGTGTGTCAGCTCGATAGTCCTAATTCAAATTTTTGCACTCCATTCAGATTCACTCCCACACTCAACTCCTATGATGATAAGAAATTGCTTTAGACAATGATCCCAATCTTACTCTATGATTCTACAAATTCAAACTTTATGCCATGATACTCGTTATATATGTAAACTCATGTCTCACTGTATGCTCAGTTCTATGTACTCAGTTTAGCCCTCAAACATACCTTAATGGCTAATGAAATCATGTTATACGTCATGTATGTGCTCAGACTAGATTTTTTGAACAGTTTGTGCATATGATTTTCTTACTCTAACCATGCTTTATATGTCTAGGATGTGAGACACTCATGCCATTCCACTTAACTTCTCAGAACTCACCTTGAGTGGCTAGATCACGCTAAGTGTAACTCAAGACCGATCAGTAATCCTTCATTCATGATGCTCATTCTCCCACTCTACTCCTTCAGCGATTTTGGCTTATGTTGTCATAGGTGTTAGTGGAGGAAGCTAAGTAGTATCTTACATAGGAAGTAGTAGATGTCCCTTTTGGTGTGCTTGTTTCACCTTAGCTTCTAGGTGTGTATGAATTGCAGGGCGAGAATTATTCATATGTAATAGTTAGATGAGAAATTTTGATGTGCCTCTTCGAGAAATTTCTTGAAGTTACAGTTTAGGGAAAAGGAGAAAAGTCTTGGATAGTGTGAACTAAAAAACCATAAGGTGACCATAGTTATAAGCTCGAATGTCGTGATGAAATACTTATGGGCCTTTACTTTATGCGACTAGTGACCCTTTTATTAGGAGATCAAGGTTAGTTTGTTGATGTGATAAGAAGGAATACTATACTTAAGGGATACACCAGACACAAGAGATTTAGTTGAGATAGGCTTGAACATGGAGAAAGCAGGTAGTTAGACTCAGACCTTAGTATCTATATATGCGCTGATGAGGATTTTAGTTACAAATGGTAAGTGTGGTATTCAGAGAAGTTAGTGTAGTTAAAACGGTGTTCTTAAGCTTAAAATCTATCAACTGTTTTGTTAAGGCGGGAATAGTCTTGTTCTTACTCCCTGCCCAGGGTGCTCATATCTTATGCCCGGTAACTTCAGCTTGCAAGATACTAGACTTTGCATATCATATTAGTTTAGACCTGCCTGTAATCATTCCTACGGCTAGAAGGTCCTATGTTCAATTCAGTCCTTGGTAATAAGTTCAACTTTGAAAGGAAGAGTATTCTCGTATATCTAATCCTCTCAATTTGATATCCCTTTGAGTTAACTGCGATTTCTAAGAATTCATTCATTCTTTATGAGTTTCAGCTGAGTCCCTACTATTAATCCATACCAGACATCATGTTAGATATTCAGTTTCATATACCATCAGTTGTTCTCATGCCCTCAGTACGCATACATGTCTTATGAATTTAGCTTAGTTTATATTTCAGTCAGAAATCAGCCACCATGTAAATACTTTAGCTTTTAGAACTTAGTTTGTGGGATTGTAGCTCTTTCCCTACTCTCTCAACTTAGTGAGTCTTCATTCGAGGACGAATGATCCCAAGGAAGAGATATTGTAATATTTCAAAAATTCTAAGCTAAGATCCAAATTGTTCTTCATATGTTGTTAGACCCTAACCCAATGATTTCTAATGGTACATAGGTGTTAAGATCTATTCTTAATTGTGGAAAGTGTATTAGATATGAATTAAGGTCATAAAGAGTCCTTAGCTCAATGTAAAGTTGAAAGCTTCCTTACTGATTAAGTTTTAGTATAAGACTAAACTATGGTCAACTTCAAACGACCATTACTCCTAGAATATAAAGGGTTAGGTTGCCTAGTACCTACCAAATTAAAGATTTTTAAGTCTTCTTTCCAGTGCCACCAACCTTGTATTAATTTGAGTCTGGAGTAAAATATTATGAGTATTTTACTGCAGCACTTTCAGTTTCCACAGATAGGATGACGACCCATGGAATAGAACCACGGTCCATATTGTGACTTGTGAAAATAGACCTGAACCTTAAAATTTTCAACATCAAAACCACTGATTGGTCCATGACCCATAGATCAAAACCTTAGTCCATAGAGTGACCCGTGGTTTGTCAAATTTCAGCCTTTCTTCCATAGTTTCTATGAGTGACTTGACGGGTCATCGTTTCGAATGACAGTTTGTCCTGTAACTCATGAAATCACCTTCAGAGAGGTACCAAGACCTCTGAATTCCTTGAGTGGGTTGACGACCAGTCAACCCATTCCATGACCAGCCAACCATCAGTGGAACCTCCGATTTTAGTTTTTCTAATTCATTCATTGGGGGTAAATTAGTCTTTTTCCTCACTTTTTAACTCCTATACTAAGTCGTTTTAGGAATATTTAGAGGGTTTTTATTCATACTTAGTTATATTTCTCCTCATTCCCTCAATTCAAGATCAAGAAGAAAGAAAGGGATTCTTCTCTCAAGCTCCAAGGCCTAGGGTTCCTTCTCCAATCCTCTATCCTCAAGTACCAAGTTAAGAAATCTTCAAGTTTAGGTGTGTGGGTATTCAATAAGGGATTCCTTTTACCCTTATTCCCAAAACCTATGATTCCACTTTGATTTCATGAATTTGAGAAATTAGGGTTCGTACCCAATTATGAATTTTTCTATGAAACTGATTTACTTGTATTGAAATACACTTTCTAAACTCTTATGCATGTTTTTCATGAGATTCTACAAGTATTTCTAAAAGCCCATGAATTCGGGATGATTTTAGCATGACTTCACTTTATTTCATGATTTCAAGTAAATTGGCATGTTTAGATAACATAAACTCAAGTATTTATGAAATTTGCATGCCTAGTTCTTCAAATTATTTGCTTTAGTAAAAAGTATATTTTGAACTATAGCTATGCTATGTTTTTAGGAAATCCTTAATTTATGAATAGGATGAAATTAGATATGTCCATATGCTTTGCAAGTGATTTTGACATTAGATATGTCCTTATACTTCATGAAAGGTTTGGCATCTAGATATGTCTACCTAAGTTATGAACAGTTTTGGCATTAGATATGTCATAAGATTAATATGAGCTATCTGTATGTTTTGGGAGTAGTATTTAGCATCGAGTTGGACTGGGTTTAGCGTACCCTTAAGTCCCAGAACTATGTGCCACCGTAGGTTTATTTAGTCCCTCAGTTGGGCATTATCACTACTGATCATGCTAGCTATGCCTTTATACCCTAGCAAGGTATATTGGGTCCTCTCGATGGGGCGTATACATCGAATTCCATGTAGCTCAATGGTCTATGTCGGTTATGAGAATTTCCCACAGAAATGGTTTAAGGCTTTTAATATATTTGACTCTATGCTTTTAGATTTCAGACTTACTACTTATGACTATGTTTTCAGCTTATGATATTGCATTGAGTCATTACATTATAAATTTTGCTATTATCATATGATTTCATCTTCAAGGATATTTTAAGCATGTTTTACCATGATTTTTGCATGATCTCAGTTTTAAGCATGCTTTTAAGTATATTTTATCATATTATATGCATATATCATATACACAGTATATTCCATAGTATAACTGTATACCTCTTTGTGTTGCAGCCTATTATGATATAGATTATGTAGCCTGCTCCTAGACTGGTGGCTAGTAGATCAGCAACACATCCAGCTGGCTTGGTGAGTCCTTCTCATTCGAGAACTTGGATTTTAGCTTCATTCTAGACTTTTAGTTCTTTCATTCAGTCTTCAATATTTAGAGTTAGTTGGGGGCTTATCCTAGTAGCTCATCAATAGTAGAGGCTTTCAGACATAGATTCAAATATTCATCTTAATTCAGATTGTCATTCTTAGACTTATATTTATATAACATATTAAGTTGCTCATTACTTCAGTTAAGATTTATCCCTTATGTTTATGTTCAGTTTTTAAGTCAGGCTAACGCCAAAGGGTTAGCTTGAGATCACGTGTGGTCTCGGGTCCCGTGTTACATCCAGGGGGTAGGCTCGGGGCGTGACACATACTAAGGAGAAAACTATTACCTCAAACTGAATCTACAATGGGATGGAAGAGGTGAGGGTACTTGGTTATCATAACTGATTCTACTTCCCAAGTAACTCTCTCGACTGACTGGTTCCTTCAAAGAACTTTCACCGAAGCAACTTCCTTATTTGTCAACTTGTGAACCTGATGATCAAGAATCTCCACCGGGACCTCTTTATAAGTGAGAGTTTCCTTCACACCCATACTCTCTAATGGCACAACTGAGGTTGGATTACTAACACACTTCTTCAATAGGGACACATGGAAGACTGGGTGCACTGATGCTAAGTCTGCATGCCAACTCTCCTTAGAATCTTGTAGGGACCTACATATCTGGGACTAATCTTTCCTCTATTATCAAATCTCATCACTCCCTTCATAGATGGTACTTTTAAAAGTACCCAATCATCAACATCAAACTCTAAGTATTTTCTCCTCACATTTGCATAGGACTTCTGGTGACTCTGAGCAGCCGTCAACCTTTCCCTAATGAGCTAAACTTTTTCTATAATCTCATAGACTAAATTTGGCCCTATCAATGCTACCTCAACTACCTCAAACTAACCTATAGGTGATCTACACTTTGTCCCATAAAGTGTTGCATACGGAGCCATCTGAATGCTAGAGTGAAAACTGTTATTGTAGGCAAACTCTATGAGAGGCAGGTGATCATCCTAATTACCTTTATATTTGATCACAAGACCTCAACATGTCTTCTAAGGTTTGGATGGTACGCGCTGCCTGATCGTCTGTCTGTGGATGGAATATTGTGCTGAGATTAACATGAGTACCAAGACCTTTCTGTAATGATATCCAAAATTGGGATGTAAACTGAGTGCCCCTATATGATATGATAGACAAGGGAACCCTATGCAGTCTGACTATTTAACGAATATAGAGTCTTGCATAATCCTCTACTGAATTAGTAGTCTTGATATTTAGAAAGTGGGCTTACTTAGACATCCTATCTACTATTACAATAATGGAATCATGTTGTCGGTGAGTACGCAGTAACCTTGTAATGAAGTCCATGTTGATCACTTCCCACTTCTAAGTAGAAATGTCAATATACTGATTCATGCCACCTGGTTGTTGATGTTCTACCTTCAGTTGCTGGCAGTTAGGACACTTAGCCATAAAATTTACAATGTCCCTCTTCATGCCATTCCACTAATAGACTTCCTAGGTCACAGTACATCTTGGTGGCACTAGAGTGGATAGAGTATCTAAAGATGTGTGCCTCTATCAAAATAGGTTGTCTCAACTCATCCATGTCTGGAACACATAACCGACCATGGTAACAAAGCACATTATCTCCCTCTTAGGAGAAAACCTCTACTCTCTGCTGATTGACTGCACCCTTCAATTGATGCAAGATGAGATCACTATCTTGTTTCTCCTTCACCTAAACTACCAAGGAAGATCTTGGCCCATTCTGAACTATAACACCACCATCCTTTGAATCTGTAAGCTGAACCCCTAATCGAGCAAGCCTATGAATATCCTTAACCAATTGTTTCTTTCCTTCTGCGACCTATGACACACTATCATAGACCATCTGCTAAGTGCATCACCCACCTTCTCTGAAGAAGATTCAACTCTTTCTAAGTGAACACATATTGCAAACTCTTATGGTTGGTAAATACATCTACATGGATTCCATACAAGTAGTGTCTCAAATTCTTCAAAGCAAAAACCACTGCTGCCAACTCAAGATCATGAGTCAGGTAGTTCTTCTCATGAACCTTAAGTTGTCTGGAGGCATAGGCGATGACCTTAATCTTTTTCTGAGTCAACCTGGTCAATGGGGCATCTATGGATGAAAACCCTTCCACAATCTTCTGTAGTGTTCAGACAAACTCAAAAAGCTCTAATGTAAGTTGGGGAGGTGGGTCTAGGCCAGTTCTTTACTACCTCTATTTTCTATAAATCTACTCGAATGCCTTCCTTAGATACTACATGGCCCAGAAAAGCAACATAATATAATCTGAATTCACACTTACTGAACTTAGCAAACAACTGACAATCCTTAAGGGTTTGTAGCACAACCCTCAAATGGCTTGCATGCTCCTCCTCACTCTGAGAGTATATAAGAATGTCGTCTATAAAGACAATGACAAACATAGCCAACTACTTCTTGAAAACCCTATTCATCAAGTCCATAAAGGCTACATGAGAATTTGTTAGTCCAAAAGACATAACCACAAACTCATAATGACCATACTGAGTTTTGAAGGTTGTCTTTGAAATGTCACACTCTCTAACTCTGAGTTGATGATAATCGAATTTGAGGTCAATTTTGGAGAAGTAGTTGGCACCCTGAAGCTGGTCAAATAAGTCATTAATCCTAGGGATGGGATACTTATTCTTGATTATGACCTTGTTCAACTAACAGTAATCGATGCACATTCTAGAAGAACCATATTTCATACACACAAAGAGAACTTGAGCACCCCATAGAGAGATACTAGGCCTGATAAAACCATTGTCTAGGAGGTCCTCTACTTGATCTTTCAATTCCTTAAGCTCAACTGGAGCCATTATGTAAGGAGAAATAGATATAGGCTGCTTGTCTGGAAGAAGGTCTATCCCAAAGTTAATCTCCCGTTGAGGAGGGACTCTAGGCAGATCCTCAGGAAACACTACAAAAAACTCATTTACTACTGTATTTGACTATAGGGATAGGGTTTTGGACTCAGAATACATAACTCAAACTATATGAGAGACATACCCCTTAGAGAATATTTTCCTAGCCTTGAGATAAGATATGAAATGACCCTTCAATGATGAAGGACTACCCTGCCACTCTAAGACAGGATCATTAGGAAATATAAAACTTATGACTCTGGTTCGGTAGTCAACTGAGGCATAACAGGCGTGTAGCCAATCCATGCCAAGAATGATGTCAAAATTTGTCATGTCTAATTCCACTAAGTCTACTGAGGTGACTCTTTGAAGGACTGAGATAGGATAATTTTTGTATACCCTCTTAGCTAGGACTGACTCACCAACTGGAGTGGAGACATAGAAGGGTTCTAGGAGTTGTTCAGGATTAACTCCAAACTTACATACAATATATGAGGTCACAAAGAACAATGGCGCCCCTGGGTCTAACAAAGCATAAACATCAATAGAGAAAACTCATAAGATACCAGTGACTACATCAGGTGAGTCCTCCTAGTCCCAGCGAGATGACATATCATAGAGACAATTTGGGCGCTGACCACCACCTGTACTAGAAGTGGAACCCTACTGAGTTGTATGACCTGCTGGAGCTGCTGTGGTAGTACCCCTAGTCTTTCCACCTCCATTGTTCTGTCTGGGTGAAGGGAAATCCTTAATCCTATGACCTATTTGTTTGTATCCAAAACATCCACCCGAGTTATAGCAACACTTCCCAAGGTGATTCTTACCACACTTGTCGCAAACAAGGTAAGAAGTCTCTTTCACAATATTCCCCTGAGAATGAGAGTATGTCGTCCTTACTATCTGATCATGTTTAGGCCTAAGTGATGGGTAAGGAGCACTAGCTAATGATGGAACTGGACCTGATAACCTCTACTAAAATAAAGACCGGTGTCCACCTCTGGACCTCTAATGATTGTACCCAAATCCTTTATTCTAGACCTTTTGTTCTCCCTTGCCCTTTCCTTTAGTTTATCTTCCTCAATATGCTGAGCATGAATCATTAGCCTAGAAATATCCATATCCCCCAACAACATAGTTGTCCTATATTCTTTCTTCACCAAGTAGGATACCTCAGAAACAAACTTACTCATCTAGGCCCTTGGCTCGGCCACCATAGCTGGAGCATACCTAGAGAGCTGAGTGAAATTCAGTCTATACTCATGGACTGACATCGAGCCTTGCCTAAAATTCATAAACTCTTTAGCGTTAGCCTCTCTCAGCTCCTTTGGGAAGAATCTATCCAGAAAAGCCTCTACGAAGCATTCCCAAGTCACAAGAGTTACATTTCTTCCCCTACCTTCCTTCAACTGAGTGTACCAAATGTGAGCCACATACTTGAGCTTGTAGGAGACTAGATCAACATTTTCAATACCACTCACCTGCATCACTTCCAGAATCTTCTTTATCTCATTAATGAAATTATGTGGGTCTTCCCCAACCTTAGACCCCAAAAAATCTAGTGGGTTTGTACAGATGAAATCTCTGACTTTGGAAGCTTTTGTCCCACCATTTGGGTTAGAAGGAATAGGTTCTTATTGATTAGCTTGAGCGGTCACAACTTATGCCAACAGTTAGATGGCATTCGTGAATTAGACATTGGGGACCTTGTGGTCTGGAGCTAGTGGATTTGCATTACAAGCATTGGCTCTATGAGGAGGCATGATCTGAAATGCATAAAGAATAAATTAGAAGGGATAAATAGAGTTAAACTCTATTGCACGATATTGATCATGAAAGAAGTGAAGTTTCCTAAAAATGTTTCATAGCCTTCTCCTCATAAGTGTGGTGCACTTCACATCCATGAAAAGACTCTACTTGATGTGGATCTCAGACATCCTAGGACTCTTGAACCTGAGGCTATGATACAAAGTTTGTTACACCCCAAGACTACCCCGTGGACGTAACACAGAAACTGAGATCACAAGTGATTCCAAGCTAACCCTTGGCCTTAGAATGACTTAAATATAAACAACATAATATTGAGCGGAAACTTAACTGAAGTAATAAGCAAATTGAATATAGATAACATGAAGTCTCGAAATAGGAATCTGAATACATTGTCTAAACTATGTCTGAAAATACTCTATAAGCTAATAGGATTAGTTGATGGGATAAGATCCCCAGTTAACTCCAAGTACTAAAAAGGAGATATGAAACTAAAATAGAACTAATAACTTATCCTTGAAGGATGAGGACTCACCAACTCTGACTGGAAATCCTGCTAGGTCTAGCCACGAGTCTAGGAGCGAGCGCCTAAATCTACATCATGATAAGATGCATCACAAAGAGGTATGCGATCAGTACTATGGAATGTACTGAGTATGTGAGATATGCATGAATCATAGTAAAACATACTTGAAACCATATTTAAGGATGGAATCATGCAATAGTAGTAAAATTGTGGTGTAATGACTCAAAGAAATATCATAAGTTGAAAACATATTTATATTTGTAAAGCATAAGTAGTAACTCTAATTTTTTGAAAGCTACGAGTCATATACATGCAAAATACTTAAAACTATTTCTATGGGAGTTTCTCGTAACCGACATAGACCATGTGAGCTATATAGAATCCAACTTTTATACCCTAGTTGGCAGAGCTGTTTGTACCTTGTTGGGGTACAAGACCATGTTCATAAGCCCATTGAGCGAATAAATCCTATGCTAGCAATATAGTTCTCGACTTGGGTTATCTGGAACCCTTGTCAGCTTGGTGCTAAATATTACTCCCAAAACATACATATAGATCATAAATAATATGTGACATATTTAGATGTCAAAATTTTTCATAAATCATGTAGACATATCTGGATGCCAAAACTATTCATAGATCATTTGGATATATCTGGATGTCATATTGTTCATAAAAACATAATTCTTTGAAACTTGAGGTCATGTTATCAGAACATGCCAATTTTACTTGAAATCATGTAATAATGCCAAATAATGCTAAATTCATTCTCAAATCATGGGTTAAGAAATACTTGTAGAAACTCATGCTAAATTATGTAATAAAGATTATAAGTCATATATTGGTGTAAATAAACTAAATTCACAAGAAAATTTCATATTTAGGTAAGAACCCTAGTTTCATAATTTTATAAATCCAAAGTAAAACTTGAGATTTTGGGCATAAGGATGAAAGAAACCCCTCATTGAATACCCACATACTTGAACTTGAAGACTTCTTAGCTTAGAACTTGGGGGTGGAAAATTAGGAAAGAAAACTAGGCATTGGAGCTTGAGAGAAGAACCTTTTCCTTATTTTGTCATGTTGGAACATAAGAATGAGAAAAGAATTGCCTAAGGGTGAATAATTTCCTTCTAATTAAGCCTAAAATGACATGGTTTAGGATTTAAAAGAGTGGAAAAATACCGTAATACCCCTAGATAAAAATTAGATATTGCAGGAATTTCCCATCGGACGGGCTTATCCGATGGCCTGTGGTAGGTGGCTAGTGGAATGGGGTTGGCTGGGATGGGTTGATGGTTCACTCCCACGGGGAAGGCCTATGGCCCATGGTAACTTCACGATGCATGGCCTTGCCGTTGGGACTGAAGGGTGGCTACTAAGCCACTGGTGGATTTTCATGGTGGGTTTTCACTGCCTATAGGACTTCCCATGGTGCATGGCCAGTTTTTTATGGCATGCAAAAACTGAGGTCATTTCCACAGCCATCCCGATGGGTCATCATGCCTCATATGGACAGTGGAACGTGCCCCTGGGACCTGGAAAGTGCAGATATTTCTGAGTTTATCTGAGTATAATGTGGGTTAAAATCACAGGGTGTTACAGCTATATTGCAGTCCGAGCTATTAGAAGTGTTGGAAGGGAGGTATCATATCTATGAACATTTTTCGAGGCTGGAGCACATATATGTTTTCTTGCCCACTTTATCCTATATGGTAAACATACTAAATCCTTATTCAACTACTTCTATCATGATTGAGAAGGAAACGAGCAGGTTCAAATACTACTTTCTAGCCTTTGGGGCTTGCATCCGGGGATTTGTGCACATGCGAAAAGTCATATTTGTTTATGGTACACATCTATCTGGTAAGTATAAAAGTGAGTTATTGTGCGTTGTTGCACAAAATACATAGAATCATATCTATCCCATTGCATTTTGTATGCCAGACAAGGTGAATGATGCATCGTGGACCTTATTCTTTCGAAAGTTGAAGTCTATTGTGATCGATGATCCAGATTTATGCATCATCTTCGATAGGCACAAGAGCACAGCAAACAACTTTTCAAATGTTTATACGTTTTCCCATCATGGACATTGCATGAGGAATCTTGCTAAAAATCTTCAAAAATATTTTCACTGTGGAGATTATCTCTATCTTTTCTATAATGCAACCAAGGCATATTGTTTTATTAAGTTTAGTGATCATTTTAAGGAGTTTAGATATAAATTCTTCGAGGCAACAACTTGCCTCGAGCATGACATTAAATTTGAGAAGTGGAGCAGGGCACATTTCCCAGGCAACAGATATAGTGTGATGACTACAAACATTACCGAATCTCTTAATGCAATGTTGAAGGATGAAAGGAAGTACCTCATGTCTACGCTATTCAATTCCATTACTTAGAGATTTGCTGGTCTATTTAGGTAGAGACATGCTGAGATGAGCATAGAAAATACTTCATTCGTGACTCATGCTAAAAAAATCATATGGGAAAACAGGACCGAGGGTGACACCTTACATGTGAAGCACATAAATGGAAGTTCCAATAAATACACTATAATTGGCAGTGGCATTACCACCAAAGTTAATCTACTGGAAAGGTCATGTTATTGTAGACGGTATGATTTGGAAAAAATACCATGCACTCATGCGATGGTAGCTTTGCAATCCAAGTATGGCGACTACCACGGTCCAAGCATCTATCACTACTCTTCGTCTGTGTATAAATTTGATCTGTATGTCTTTGCATACCATGAAACTCTTTAAGTAGTTCATCTAGAGTCTGAATGGAATGTTTCACAAGAATATTTAGACATGGTGTTGCTGTCGCCTAATTTTGATCCCAAACTGGGGAGGAAGAGGGTGAATTATGTTAAGGGTGTCTCCAAAAAATTCAAGTCCAAGAATAAGAACAAGTTCTCCATATACAAGAGAGTTGGACATAAGAGAACAACTTGTCCTAAGAATGTAAAATAGGATGGAAGTTATATCTTTTGTAAAGCAATTGTATTGATATGTTAAATTTAATGTCAGTTGAATTTTAATCGACTTTACTCATTTTATATTATCGACCTTCATTTATATATTCTATACTATGCAAATCGTCTATTGTAAACTTTGTCACATCGACTATTAATGTCAATAATGAACTAAATGTGTAGTCTATATGTTACCCCTAATCAATTAATCTATAATAGACTTTACTTATGGTCTATTAAAAATCCTCTTTTAAAGAGTTCCCATAGGTAAAGTATAATGATAACGTATACCAAAAAGTTGCAGTAATGAAATGACTTGACTGTAGCGCCTTTTCAAATCTATACGCTACCTCCTCAACTTACACACCTACACGCATCTAGCAGCGATGGATGATCACTTTCTTATACTTTAATATTGGTCTATTTAAATAGTTTGGCAGTCAATTTTGCACTCACTTCACTCTTCATCAACAACAAGCCTTTCTATCTAGAAAATTCAAAATCTCACAAATGGTAAGAGACCACCATGCTTTTGGACCAGTTCGAAGGATGTACACCTACCGTAATCATAAAGTTCTCCGCATTAGGAACAATCTTGATTGGTTGTTTTGAGGTTTTGCTGAAGATCAACACCGCCTTGAGAGGGAACACCGGTGGATGGCCCATTTTCTATGGACCATACCAGAGAGGCTCCGGCCGGAGATGAACGAACTCATTACCCCTTCATCCCCATAGTATAGTATGTTTTAGTAGATTTTATTATAGTTCATTGTGGAGGCTTTTATTGGGTTTGCATAGTGGCATACGTGAAAGCTTCTTGTAAATGTCTAATGGTGGCCCTTTTTATTGATGGTTTTTGTTTATGTTGTCGCAATGAACTATTCATATGAATATATGAATTTTAATTTCTGCAGTATTTCAAATTTTTTGGTATTTATATTTTTGATTATTGCACACTGATTTTTCAATCTTAAATAATCGATTATAGACTCTGATGATATAAAATCAACCTTGAATAATCAATTATAGACCGTCACATTATATGTCTAAAAGGGGCAGAAATTAAAATGACATATTTATAATTAAACATTTGATAAAGGTGGTGTGTGATCCATATACTAGCCCTTGTCTTGCATCGACCATATAAATTTATAGCCAAACAATAATATGGTATGATTAAAATTAAATAAATTAAATTAACTAGACATATACCAATCCTTGTTTACATAGGTATATAATATATCAAAGGGTCGATAATCGACTATAGTCATTATATTATCACGACCCAATTTCTTGGTCATTATCACACCTACAACCCCCCAGTAGGCGAACCAATCTCCGTAGCCCAGAACGGTCAGTAATGGGCTACTATCTAATAATCTAAGCGGAAGAACTGATATAAACAAGCGGAAGCAAAGGAACAAGATGAAAGATAGGTAACAGGAATAAACATACATATGCGGAAGCTAATCCAAAATCCAAAATATGGTATCATAGTATAGAGCCAGAACTACAACCAAGGAGTACAAAGCATCCAAAATAATATATACATACATGTCTCCGAGTAGTAATAGAGTACATAAGCAAAATATAAACTAAAAGCTAAGCTCCAGTCACCAAGAGCTCACCCACAGTCTAGAGTATCACAAAAGCAGCTCCTCGCACGAGTCTTCAACGAGCTAATGGTGATGGTCCACACTAGGATCTGCACTAGAAGATGTAGTGTGTAGTATGAGAACCAAATGCAAAGCAAAAGGTACCCAGTAGGTATCATAGGCCGACTGGGCACATATAAGATAAAAGCATAGTAATAGACAGAATAGAAGCAAGTAGTCAAGAAAATCTATGAAAAGTACACAGGAACTAGCCCATAGGGAAGACAATAGAAATAACATACAAGGCTAGCAAGTAGGATATATATACACAACAGGCACAGGTGAAAGTAAGAATTACGCACCTACGGCCCTTGCAATAACAATATATACATAATAAGTTTTAGAAGTGGATGGTATACCGGTAACCTCAAGTACAAGGGAGGGAAAAGGAGAGTAAAGATAGACATGCTCGGAAACAGGAATCAATAGCCAAGCTAAGCATACCAATCTGAAATTCAGAAGCTAACAACCTAGCAGTAAACAATCTCATAATTATAAATGTAGCAGGAGAATAAACCGCAATAATTTAACAAGATTCTACCTATAGTACCCCAGTCGCCCATATAACCGAGGAACGCAAACAAGTGAAAATAAACCCTGTGGCATCCCATACTACCGGAGCGTACAATCAACAAACAGCAAACAAGGGTGGTACCTCACATAGATGAATGATATGATGTCATGCTAAGTCAAGAGTGATAGTAGTACCGTATGTTACCCGCTTCCGGCATACTATAAGGCCCAGAAGACAGGATCCATGGAAGGTCACACCTGTATACTCCTACTACGCCGTATACCCCCCTCCGGCACTCGCAGCTGGTAGCCTCTGGTCTGGATCGGCAAGGTCCATGGAGGCCCCCGACAAACATACTAGATGCCCCGCAAATATCAAAAAGTCCCCAAGTAAAAGTTGCCCATAGAGTATCCAGGTCTAAATCAGTAAGTCAAGTAGTCCTAGCACACGGCCCCACCGAGTCTAGCAGCACCCCAAAAGTTGTAGTAAAACAAGTCTAGCGCTCGACCCCATCGAGTCTAGTATAAGTGGAACTAGTGATAAAATATTCTTTAACTCTCCCTTACCCCAAGAAGACCCATTAAAACGATACCAAATCTCTTTTAAATCATTTACACCAAAAATAGGCCCCACGGGCCATGCAAGGCTTAGAAAAACAATCCAGTAGGCTCGAAGCCAAAACCGTAGTAAAATTTGGATAAATCCTCTTTATATGCATGGAAATGATATGATCAAACACAAATAGCCACCCAGTAGCTCACAATCAACCTAACGGCCCTACACAGACTCCAATCACTCTACAGCAAAGATAGCCAGCATAATATCACGATAACGATGCTTGGGACTCACGAGCACCCCTGAATATCCCACCATCTATGTTTCAGAGTCAAACAAAGCCACACAGGACCATACGGGTAATAATATCAACTATGGAGAATACTACACACAATGAAGGAAAGAAACGAGGTGCATCATGGAAAGCGGTCAAGGTCTGTGTTACCAACCTAATAACCCAACCCAAGGATGCCAGCTAGTACAATTTTATCCAATATATGCTAAGTCTAGAGAGTTTAGACCTGTCATCCAACGATAAGCTACTGGGATAATGATATCCAAGCCTGAATCACTCAGAGAAACCCCGAAGGATGATCAAACTATATCAAATATAAATAATACATCAAGACGAGTCTAACGATACCCATGTCGCTATGACACTAGGTGAGAAAAAATTTGGGTCACCGATGGGCCCGCGGGCCTTGCAACCTGAACCTAAAAATGAAAACTCACATTATGATCACCAAGACCATGGGAGTACATTCCCAGGAAATCAAGGATTTTGGGCAATAAATTTGAGCTAAAAACAACCCCTAAAGCTAGGACCCCAACAATGGAAATTTAAGGAAAGAAAACTGAAAATTGGCAAGAATCGCCTACCCAAATGAAAGAACCAAGAATGTGAATAAGGACGAGCATGCCAAGCATGCACTTCATCCAGAATAGAATCTACAACCAATTTTTGAGCTTGAGAAGATGGCAACAATGGTGGTTCAACCCAATGGAGAAGACAACAATGGAGGAGAGGAGAAACATACCAAAATGCCAACGGAGCAAGAATTTATCGAGGGTACAAGGATTCTTCAAGGGTGAACTGGGTTGGAGGAATTTAGAGAGTGTTTGGGTGTTATAGAGTTAAGGGAAATGAGATATAAAGGCTGGGAAAAAAGAAATGGAAAAGTTTTATATTGCCAGGGGTCCTTCATCGCGATGGAGAAAGGACCCCTCGCGGTCGCGAGGACCACGCTGGCTAGACCATAGCGATCGCAATGGCTAGCCACGCAGTTGCAAAGAACAATAGGGGAGAAGCTTCATCGCGGTCACAACAAAGGACATCACGATCGCGATGAACAAGGAACCAAGTGCTTCATTGTGGTCACGTGGTAGGAGGCTCGCGATCGCGATTAAGGCTTGAGGCATGTACCTACAACAGCCAAAAACCTACAACTTTTTAGAAATTCAACGGGGCATTTCGGGCACAATCGGAAACTAATATTCTAAAACCAATAATGCTACAATAGTGGAAACGACATTCAGGACTCAAAGAAATTGATGAAACTACCATATGAGGTCGTTTTGGACAAATTTTGATCCAATTCAACACTATCTAACACACAACCACACACCCAAAATAATCTCGTCTCACCCGGAACCCGAACCAACCACCTACCTAACCCAAACTCAACATTCTGAAGCTGATGGAATCATTGGATTTCCAATCCAACACTCCGATCATCGAAAGCTGACCAAAGTTACACTTTTAACTCCCAATGGCCTGAAAATAGAGAAAGCAACACAAAACCCACACTGGAAGTTCTCAGGCCTCGACTAAAGGTATAACTAGACCAAACTCAGCTTTCCGGAGCTAACGGAGCTGTCAGAATTCAATTCCGAGCATGTTAGCTAAGAATGTTGACCAAAGTCAATGAAATTCTAAGTTAAGTCTCTAAAATAGGCAAATGGCCAAAACAACCAAATGAACAACCAAGGCACCAAACTACCGGTCTCAGCAAGCCATAAATGACTTGGGGTCGCTACAGAAAAGCTCTAACAGTATAATGAATGTGAAAACGCGAAGATGTCCGAAAGGGTCATCCCAATATCCACTACTCAAAAGACTTTCGTCCTCAAAAGTCAAGAAGAAGAGAGTACCTGAAGGCTCGAACAACTGCGAGTACTGAGCATGCAACTCACTCTCAGTCTCCCAAGTAGACTCCTCGATCGGATGATGTCTCCACTGGACTTTCACAACCGGAACCTCTCTAGATCTCAATCTCCTGATATCTCTGGCCATAATAGCTATCGGCTCCTCAACAAAAGATAAACTCTTATCTAGCTAATCTGAATCCTAATGCAACACATGAGACTCATCTGGAACATACTGGTGCAACATCGAGACATATAAAACTGGGTGAACAGCTGAAAACATCAGAGGCAAAGCTAAGATGTAGGCAACACTACCAACCCTCTGAAGGATCTCAAAATGACCTAATGAACCTGGGGCTAAGCTTGCCCCGCCGACCAAATCTCATCACGCCCTTCACAGGCGATATATAAAGGAATACCAAGTCACCAACACTGAACTCCAAGGCACGAAGTCTATGATCAGCATAGCTCTTCTGCCTACTCTGGGCTACTTTGAGTCTATCCTGTATCAAATGGACTCGGTCTAAGGAATCTCTAAGAAAATCTGTACCCTGCAGTCTGGACTCTAACCCATCAAACTAACCAATCGGTGATCTGCAATGCCTACCATACAAAGCCTTGAAATGTGCCATGCCGATGCTCGAATGAAATCTATTATTATAAGCAAACTCGGCCAAAGGCACAAACTGATCCCATGAACCTCCAAAGTCAAGTACACAAGTCTGAAGTATGTCCTTCAGGACCTGAATAGTCCTCTCGGACTGGCCATCTATCAAAGGATGGAAAGCAGTACTAAGCTGAACCTCTGTACCCAAATCCCTTTGTATAGCTCTCCAGAACTGAGATGTGAACTGACTGCCGCGGTCTGAAATGATAGAAGTTGGGACCCCATGCAACCGAACAACCTCATGAATATAGATTTGAGATAACCTCTCAGCACCGTAGGAAGTCTGAACTAGCAAGAAGTGGGCCGACTTAGTCAGCCAATCCACAATCACCCAAATAGAATCAAAAACCCCAAGAAGTGCGAGGCAAACCAATAACAAAGTCTATAGTAATACCTTCCCACTTCCACTCAGGAATGGGAAGTCGTTGCATCAAACCACTCGGTCTCATGTGCTCGAACTTCTCCTGCTGACAGTTCAAGCACCGAGATACAAACTCTGCTACAACCCACTTCATACCACTCCACCAGTAAAGTTATCTCAAATCTATATACATCTTCACCGCACCGGGATAAATGGAGTATCTATAACAATGCACCTCACAAAGTATCAACTGAATCAAGTTTCCAACCCTCGGAACACAAAGTCGACCACCAAACATCAGAATACCATCAGAACTCAAAGTACCCCTGCTAGCCTCACCCAGAACTACCTGATCACGAAGGTCACACAAGCTCTGATCCTTGAACTGTCGGCTCTGAATCTGATCAACTAGAGTAGAACGAACCTCAACACTGGCGAGAACTCGACTGGGATCCGATAAATCAAGCCTAACTAAGCAGTTAGCCAAGGACTTGATGTCCAAGGCCAACGGTCACTCAGAAACTAAAAGTGAAGCTAGGCTTCCCATACTCACCGCCTTCCGGCTCAAGGCATTCGCTACCACATTTTCCTTGCTCGAATGGTATAGAATAGTGAAATCATAGTCCTTCAGTAACTCAATCCATCTTCTCTACCTCGAGTTCAGCTCTCGCTGACTCATAATGTACTGAAGACTACGGTGATCGGTGAATATCAGACAATGAACTCCATATAATTAGTGCCTCCAGATCTTGAGCACGAAGTCTATCACTGCCAACTCCAAGTCCTGAGTGGGGTAGTTGCACTCGTGAAACTTCAGCTTCCTCGACGCATATGCAATCACATAACCCTACTGCATCAGCACACAACCCAGACCGACCTTGAAAGCATCACAATATATGGCAAAACTCTGACCCTCGACCGGCAAAGTAAAAACTGGAGCTGAAGTCAATAAGGCCTTAAGCCTCTGGAAGCTATCCTCGCACTGATCGGACCACTGAAATGGAACATCCTTCCAAGTCAACATAGTCAAGGGTGCTGCTATGGAAGAAAATCCCTTAATGAACCATCTGTAGTACCCGATTAACCCAATAAATCTGCGAACCTCAGTAGCAGTAGTAGGTCTAGGCCAATCACGAACCGCAAAAATCTTACCTGGGTCAACTCTAATCCCATCCTTAGATACCATGTGTCCTAGGAATGCAACTAACTCAAGCCAAAACTCACACTTTGAGAACTTGGCATAAAGTCTATGATCTCTGAAAGTCTGAAGTACAGTCCTCAAGTCCTGCTCATGCTCATCCGTACTCTGAGAGTATACCAGAATGTCATCAATGAAGACTCTCACGAACATATCCAAGTACGGGTTAAGCACTCTATGCATCAAGTCCATAAAGGCTGCGGGGAAATTAGTCAACGCAAAAGACATCACCAGGAACTCATAATGGATATAGCGTGTCCTAAATGTTGTCTTAGGGATGTCCTCCACCCTAATCTTCAATTGATGGTAGCCTAACCTCAAATCAATCTTTGAAAACACGGCCAAACCTTGAAGCTCATCAAACAAGTCATCAATCCTTGGAATCGGATACCTATTCTTCACTGACACCTATTCAGTTGCTAATAATCAATAAACATCTGCATTGACCCATCATTCTTCTTCACGAAGAGAATAGGAGCACCCTAAGGAGATACACTCGATCTAATGAACCCCTTAGCCAAAGAGTCCTGGAGCTGATCCTTAAGCTCTCTCAACTCAGCAGGATCCATACGGTAAGGAGGAATAGAAAAGGGCATGGTCCCCGGCTCTAACTCAATGGCAAAGTCAACATTTCTCTCAGGTGGAAGGCCTGGCACGTCGGTAGAAAACACATCTAGAAAGTCTCTAACCACAGGAACATACTCAGGAGATGAAGGGTTAGCACTAGCATCTCGGACATATCCTACATAAGCTAAACAGCCACGGGAAATCAACTTTCTAGATTAAAGACAAGAGATGATCCCAGTCGGTGCGCGGCTGACAGAACCTTGCCACATAACCAGGGATACACCAGGTACGACTATGGTAACGGTCTTGACATAACAGTGCAAAACCACATGGTGAGGGGATAACCAATCCATGCCTAGTATCACATCAAAATCTAACATATCAAGGATCATCAAATCACCCCAAGTCTCCAAATCACCAACACATATCATGCAAGATCTCATAATCTGATCCACTACTAAAGAATCTCCGATTGGGGTCAAAACAGAAATAGAAACAGATAATGGCTCACTAGCCAACCCCAAACAAGGCAGAAAGTAGGCAGATACATATGAACAAGTGGATCCAGGATCAAATAAAGCCATAGCAGACTGATGGCATATAGAAATCGTACCTGTAATCACAGCATCCGAGGCCTATGCCACTGGTGTCCCAGGGATCATATAAAACTGACGATGACCTCCACCTGCAAGACCACCATTCCTACCACTTACTATGCCATGTGGAGTGGCACCTCTACCCTGACCACCACCTCCCTGAGCTGGTGGCTGAACTGAGCGAATAGGCTGAGACAGCGGAGAGGCTGGCTGAACTGTACCCCGCTGGGGGCAATCTCTAGCAAAATAGCCACTAACTCCACACTCATAGCAAGATGTACCCCGGTGGGGGCAATCTCTTGCAAAATAACCATTGACTCCACACTTGTAGCATGGCCCTGACGTCCCATCCAGTCGAGATGAACCCGTTGAACCTGTGAGGCCACCTTGGCCTGATGCCCCAAAAGTAGTACCTCTCGCAGACTGACCACTGTGACCACGTTGACTGCTCTGACCCTGCTCAAACTAAGAACCAAAAGCCTGAAGTGACGCCTAAATTGATCGACTGGTCTGACCTTGATGTTGTTGTGGCTGATAACCCCGACCCTACTGGCCTGAACCTCTACCACCATGTATGGAACCACTGTAGCCACTCTGATGTCGAGGCCTCTTATCTCTGGCCCCCGGGTCATGGCAACGTGAATCTTCTATGGTACGGGCATAGTATGTAATAGCCTGGAATGAGAAACCACTAGAAACCAATATCTCTGCAGGCTCTCTAAACTCTCTCTGTAGTCCCCAAACAAATCTACGGATCCTGTCAGACTCAGTAGGCATAATCATGGCCCCAAATAGATCAAGCTGATGGAAATGGGTCTTATACTCCGAGACAGTCATAGAATCCTGAGCAAGTCTGTTGAACTCCTTTCTCTGCCTCTCTCTATCGCTCTGAGGTAAGAATTTGGCCATAAAGGCCCCATAGAACTCAGACCAAGTCAAAGGAGGCAACGATGCTGGACTGCAAGCAACCTGGTCCCTCCATCATAACTTCGCTAGGCCCTCCAGCTGATAAGTAGTATAACCGACCCTGTGAGTCCACAATAATCCCAAATGGTGCAACATCTCCTCATAAGTGGTAATAAACTCATGTGGGTCCTGTCTTGATGTACCAGCGAATCTCAGCGGTGCCAATCTCATAAATCTACCCAATGACTTCTGCTCTATCTCTGTCATAACCGGGCGTGGAACAAGAGGATGTGCAACTGAGGGGACTGGAATAACCTTGGCATGGGGAGCCGCAGTAGTAGGATGCGCTCCTGAACTCTGAGCACCCAGGGATGCCCCTGAGCGGAAGTATATGCTATCTCAGAAGGTCTCTCCCCAATCATACCCAGAAGTTGAACAAGTAAACCCCAAATATCCAAAGACTGAGCAGGGGCTGAAGCTGGCATAGAAACTGGTGCTGGAACTGGTGGCACCTGGGCTTCCCCCGGGTCCACACGCTGCTGCTCAGGGATGAACTCGAGCTCATAATCATACTCGGGCTCTACCTAAACTCTAGCAAATATAGCAGGTGCAAATGCTCTGGGACTCGACCCCTACCTCTACCCCGGCGACCACCCCGGCCCCTAGTTGGAGTCGGAGATGCAGGGGAAGGAGGCTCTCCTCCACCAGAAGCTAAAGATCTCATATGAATCATCTACGGAAGAGTGAACCAGAATAAGTGAGATTTCCCGAAACTTCCAATGATACTACGCATGAGAGAGGAACAAGAAAAGTTCATTTTTCCTAAGATGTCACTATAGCCTCCCAAAGGTTGAGTACGTACGTCTTTGCCACGATCCGTAGGACTCTATTAGACATTGGCTCCTATACCAATGATATCAGTGAACCTAGAGCTCTGATACCAAGCTGTCATGACCCAATTTATCGGTCATGATAGAACCTACAACCCCTCAATAGGCGAACCAATCCCCATAGCCCAGAACAGTCAGTAATGAGCTACTAACAATCTAAGTGGAAGAACTGATATAAACAAGCGGAAGCAAAGGAACAAGATGAAAGATAGGTAAAAGGAATAAACATACATATGCAGAAGCTAATCCAAAACAAAAAACCTGGTATCATAGTATAGAGCCGGAGCAACAACCAAGGAGTACGAAGCATCAAAAATAATATATACATATATATATATATATATATATATATATATATATATATATGTCTCCGAGTAGTAATAGAGTACATAAGCAAAAGATAACCTAAAAGCTAAGCTCCGGTCACCAAGAGCTCACTCTCAGTTTGGAGTATCACAAAAGCAGCTCCTCGCACGAGTCTCCAATGAGCTACTACACTAGAATCTGCACCAGAAGATGCAGTGTGTATTGTGAGCACCAAATGCGAAGCAGAAGGTACCAGTAGGTATCATGGGCCGACTGGGCATATATAAGATAAAAGCGTAGTAACAGACAAAATAGAAGCAAGTAGTTACAGAAATCTATGAAAAGTACACAGGAACTAGCTCAGAGGGAAGACAACAGAAATAACATACAAGGCTAGAAAGCAGGATATATATACACAACAGGCACAGGTGAAAGTAACAATGATGCACTTGGGGCCCTTGCAATAACAGTATATACATTATAAGTTTTAAAAAGTGGACTGTATATCGGTAACCTCAAGTACAAGGAAGGGAAGAGGAGAGTAAAGATAGACATACTCGGAAACAGGAATCCATAGACAAGCTAATCATACCAATCTCAAATCCATAAGCTAACAACCTAGCAGTAAACAATCTCATAATAATAATCATAGCAGGAGAATACACTGCGATAATTTAACAAAAGTCTACCTACAGTCCCCCAGCCGCCCATATATCCGAGGAACGCAAACAAGTGAAAACAAACCCTTCGGCATCCCATACTACCGGAGCGTACAATCAACAAACAACAAACAAGGGTGGTACCTCACACAGATGAATGATATGATGCCATGCTAAATCAAGAGTGATAGTAGTACCGTATGTTACCCGCTTCTGGTGTCCTATAAGGCCCAAAAGATAGGATCCATGAAAGGTCACACCCGTATACTGCTACTACGCTATATACCCCCCTCCCCCTTCGGCACCTGCAGCTCGTAGCCTCTAGTCCAGATCGGCAAGGTCCATGGAGGCCCCCGACCAACATACTAGATGCCCCACAAATCTCAAAAAGTCCCCAAGTAAAAGCTTCCCGGAGAGTATCCAGGTCTAAATCAGTAAGTCAAGTAGTCCTAGCATACGGCCCCACCGAGTCTTGCATCACCCCAAAAGTTGTAGCAAAACAAGTCTAGCGCTCAACCCCATCGAGTCTAGTATAAGTGGAACTAGTGATAAAACATTCTTTAATTCTCCCTTACCCCAAGAAGACCCATTTAAATGATACCAAATCTCTTTTAAATCTTTTCAATCAAAAATGTGCCCCACAGGCCATGCAAGGTTTATAAAAATAGTCCCAGTAGGCCCGAAGCCAAAACCGTAGTAAAATACGGATAAATCCTCTTTATATGCATGAAAATGATATGATCAAAAACAAATAGCTGCCCAGTAGCTCACAATCAACCTAACGGCCCTGCACAGGCTCCAATTGCTCTACAACACAGATAGCCAGCATAATATCACGATAATGATGCTCGAGACTCACGGACACCTTCGAATAACCCACCATATATGTTCTAGAGTCAAAACAAGGCCACACAGGACCATAAGGGTGATAATATCAACTACGAAGAATACTACACACAATGGAGGAAAGAAACAAGGCGAATCATGGAAAGCGGTCAAGGTCTGTGGTACCAACCTAATAACCCAGCCCAAGGATGCCAGCTAGTACAATTTTATCCGATATATGCAAAGTCTAGGGAATTTAGACCGTAACCTACATGTCATCCGATGACAAGCTACTGGGACAACGATATCCAAGCCTGAATTACTCTGAAAAACCTTGAACGATGGTCAAACTATCAACAACATAAATAATATATCAAGACGAGTCTAATGATACCCATATCTCTATGACACTAGGCGAGCCGAAATTTAGGTCACCGACGGGCCCACAGGCCCCGCAACCCAAAACCAAAAATGAAAACTCACATTATGATCACTAAGACCATGGGAGTACATGCCCATAAAATCAAGAATTTTTGGCAATAAATTCGAGCTAAAAACAGCCCCTATATCTAGGCACCCAACAATGGAAATCTAAGGAAAGAAAACCGGCAATTGGCAAGAATCACCTACCCAAATGGAAAAATTAGGCCAAGAATGTGAATAAGGACGAGCCTGCCAAGCATGCACTTCACCCGGAATATAATCTACAACCAATTTTCGAGCTTGAGAAGATGGCAACAGTGGTGGTTCAACCCAATGGAGAAGACGACAATCGAGGAGAGGAGAAACTTACCAAAATGCCAACGGAGAGAGAATTTATCGAGGGTACAAGGATTCTTCAAGGCTTCACTAGGTTGGAGCAATTTAGAGAGTGTTTGGGTGTTATAGAGTTGAGGGAAATGAGAGATGAAGGTTGCAAAAATGAAATGGAAAAGTTATATACTGCCAGGGGTCATTCATCGCGATCGCTAAGGGACCTCTCACGGTCGCGAGGACCACGCTGACTAGACCATTGCGATCGCGATGGCTAGCCACGAGATCGCCAAGAACAGCAGGGGAGAAGCTTCATCACGGTCGCGACAAAGGACATCGCAATCGCGATGAACAAGAGACCAGGTGCTTCATCACTGTCGCGTGGGAGGAGGGTCGCAATCGCGATTAAGGCCTGAGGCCTGCACCTGCAACAACCAAAATCTTGTAACTTTTTAGAAATTCAACGGGACATTCTGGGCACAATTGGAAACCGATATTCAAAAACCAATAATGCTACTAGAGTTGAAACGGCGTTCCAGACTTAATAGAATCAACGGAACTTCCATACGAGATAGTTTTGGGGAAATGTTGACCCAATTCAACACTAACTAACCTACAACCACTCACCCGAAATAAGTTTGGCTCACCCGAAACCCGAACCAACTACCTACCTAACCCAAACTCAACATTCTGGAGCTAATGGAATCGTCGTATTTTGAATCTGACACTCCCATCATCAAAAGCTAACAAAAGTTTACACTTTCAACTCTAAATGGCCTAAAAATAAAAAAGCAACAAAACCCACAGCGGAAGTTCTTAGGCCTCGACTAAAGGTCCAACTAGACAAAACTCAGTGCACTCGAGCTAACAGAACTTTCAAAATTTAATTCTGAGAATGTTACCTAAGAATGTTGACTAAAGTCAACTATATTCTAAGTTAAGGCTCTAAAATATGCAAACGGCCAAAAAAACCAAACGAACGATCAGGGCACCGAACCACTGGTCCCAGCAAGCCATAAATGACTTAGGGTCACTATAGGAAAGCTCTAATAATATAATGAATGCAAAAATGCTAAGATGACCGAAAGGGTCATCACATATATATCCTAGAATATTAAATTCGTCTAGCATCGATCATATGAATATATAGTGAATCAATAGTATGACTAAAATAGATAAAATTAAATAAATTAAACTAACTTCATTCAAATATTATAAAATAACTTAATCACATCATATGTGAGTCCAAACTAATTAGATACATGATCAAAAGAATATAAGGAAGAGCAATGGTTATAACAATCAATTCCTCAGAAAAAACTTGATGTTTGAGAAATATTACTTATTCTTGAACATTACTTGTCCTAAAATGAATCACAAATATTACTTGTTTTAAGACCCATTTGATCATGTGTCTGATACTTTTGGACTCCCATAGGACCATATAAATTGTTTAACATTGCTTGAATGATATTAATTCATATAATTTGATTTTATTTATTTAATTTAGTCATATTTTAGTGATTTAGGACTATTACATGACCTAATACATATTTGATCATGTCCAAAATTGATATGGACTCTCAAATAATGTTTAGTCATTGTTTTACAATATTTGAGTTGTGCTAATTCACTTAATTAATTAATTAATTATTGTCCTTTTCTAAACATATACAATTCCTTGTCTATATATTATATTGGTCAATTATAGACTGCGCACAAGGTCAATAATATACGAGGGCCTTGTCTATAATATATGTATCAACTTTAGAGTTTGGACTTGTCCATTTAATTAATTTAATTACCTCTTTTTTAAGTCGTATAAGGTGAAGGTCTATAATATACCACATTGATTACTTGTCGATCATAATAGTCTATTTTTAGGTCATGGTATTGATATATGATAACTATTCGCATGGTCGATGCTGGTCTATATTAGCCTATCATCAAGCTGCAACAGTCAAAAAGTATAAAGTTCCAACGGTAACAATACATTCAAGCTTATATAAAAAGAATGAGAAATTTTTTGAACTCCTCCATTCTCTTTCATTGTAAACACCTACAATGTATCAATCATCTCAAATATCCGAAGCCAAAAATACTTACATCTATTATTGCAGTGATTTAGCTATCTTGAAGATAACACGCACAAATAAAAATTCTGGTCACAAATTTTATAACTGTGTTGTTGAAAAGGTGAATTTTTATAAAATGATGTATGATTTTTCAAGCAGTTTATGTAATATAAACATCTTATTATTATTTTTCTTAGTATAATGAAGTATGCTCTTATTTTAAGTGAATTGAGATAGAAACTACAAGTAGTCCATCAACATTGAGTGCAGGACCTGAGACATCATCATTTAATGGCATTGAAAAGTTTGAAATACTGAAAAGGCTGAGAGAAACAGAAGAAAACAGAGATTTGCTTATGAATTTTTTTAAAGAATCAGAAGACAAAAGGGATCACTTGAAAGGATTGCTCAAAGACATCAAAATTGAGAGGGATCAACTAAAACAAAGATTGATTGTGGTTGAAAAAAAGAGAAGGGCCTAAATATCATGTTGTATGATTTATTATTTGTATTGGCTGTTTAAAAAGGTTTAACAGGGATTTAGTGAGATTGAATCTACTTTTCTCTTCAATGTGTTATTAAACATCGACTATTCTACACTTCTATTTTGTCTGCTTATAAATTTTATTTAAGGTCGATAATATTATATATCGACTCAAAGTCGATAATCAACTATGATAGTTATCTATAATAATTCCTATAGACTTCGACGTTAAGAACTATTATTTATATAAACTATGGCATAAAGTTTATAATTGACAAAGACTTCTATAATAAACATACAAAATAGTTTTATATGAGAAAGAATACAATTCTAAACAAACATAGTTTTCATAAAGCAGATTCTCAAAGAATTTGTAAAAATATGCTTTCAAAACTATAAAACACCATTGTTTCAACATTTCAAATAAAAAATATAATCTAAATATAAATTATCAATTATATTTTTTTTCATCATTAATTTCAACATTGTTGATCTCATAAATAATGTCCATCACAACTTCATCATCTTTCTTTTCTTCCTCATCAACCTTTTCATTCTCCTATTCTTCATCCTTTTGTTTCTTTTCTTCATCCTTCTTCTCTTCTGCCTCATCTTTTTTCTCCTCTTCCTTTTTTTTTAACTTTGTTGCCTTCTTTTCTTCTTCTATTTCTTCCTCTTCTTCTGCCTTTTCTTTCTTTCTTCATCCTTCTTCTCTTTTGCCTCATATTTTTTCTCCTTTTCCTTCTATTAAATTCTGCTGCCTTCTTTTCTTCTTCCTCATCAACATTTTCTTTCTCTTGATCTTCCTCTTCTTCGTCATTTTCTTTCTTTTTTTCCTCCCCACCCTCTTTCTCTTTTGGCTCATCTTTCTTCTCTTCTTCCTCCTCTTCTACCTCATTTTCTTGAACAAGAACTTCATCCAATTTCATAACTGATGCTTTAAGGAGCACCTCATTGATGCCTTTGTCATCTTGGTCCAACTTTTTAGCTTGAGTATCAATGGAACCAGTATCATCTTCAAGGTTCAACTGGTCTGGAAGATCAGAGAAGCTATCTAAATGCACAGTATTTGGACAAGATTAACAATATAGTATAGAAAATATAATTAAAACAATAAAAAGTCAAGTACATTACCTTGTTGTTGTTCTTTCTTCTTCTTCTTCTTCCTCTTATTATTATTCTCAATCTCTCCTCATTTACGTAAGCAAGAATGTTCTTCACAGAATTTTCAAGCAATGATATTGTCACGACCCAACCCATCGTGAGTGGTACCCACCCAATAACAGAAAATAAACTTGCAATTAAAGTAAGCAAAAACTATAGCGTAATCATTAACCTGCGGAAAATCCCATCTAGGAACTGAAAGTCGTTGTACCAAACATCAATACCAATATCTAGAATACGGGGATACAATCCCAAAAGAAAATACGAAGTAGTTTTATGTCCGAAACAAGTGGACTGAAACTCTAAAGATAACCCAAGGTAGCTCGAATCAAGTAGCTCACTCTTGCAAGTCAGAAGCCGTCGGCACTAAAGGTGAGGTCACGTCTCAGCCACCGGAAGATTTCTTGTACTCACCAAAAGACAAGAAAGTGCAGTATCAGTACACCACCATTGTGTACTGGTAGGATCATCATCCAGTTTCCAAATAAATAATGTATAATAGTACAACAATATCAAGTATAAGGTATAGGAAACATGCATAAATAGCCACAGACACACTTAGGCTACCAGTCTCTACTCAGCCTGCACCCACATGAATCCAACACCTAACTCTAAGCCACAACCGTATACCATTAACTACACCTTTCCGTCTAGCTTGGACCCACCCTGGGATCCCCTTCTAGACTACACACATGTACCATGAATAAACTCGGCCTAAACCAAGACCAACTCAAATGTCAATAAATAACCCGGCCTAAACCAAGACCAACACAACAGTTAACCAAAATTTTCCTGGCCTCTTAAGGACCATCGAACCAATAACACATTTTAATAAACAACCCGGTCCACTCACGGAACTAATATCAATCAATGCAACACCATAATAACAATGCAATGATGCAACAAAAGTAAACCCGTACCAGGCGTGGTACCTGTGCCAACCAAGTGTTATACCCGTACCAGGCGTGGTACTCGTGCCAACCATTTGTTATACCCGTACAAGGCATAGTACCCGAGCCAACTGAATGTCAACAATCCACAGTCAAATGCATGAACAAACAACTTGTAAACCAACAAGTAAATACTGTTCAAATCACGGACTGTAAGGCAGGAAACTTAGACATTCTATACAACTTTCCTAAGCAATGTAATCCATACAATCACTTAGATATCAGTACAAAATATACAACATTCATAGGAATTCGTAAGCCATCACTTACCTCGAATGATCCAAACTCTATTCGACTCGAGCTTTCCCGTGTTCCATATTCCTCTCTCGTTCTTGGTCTAAAAATAACACACAGTACATACAATTAACACACAAGGCCTGCACATTACCCGAATTATACCAAATCCCCAAACCCCAGGCCACCCATGATAGTTCTCATAGTTCTATCATTTTTACGGATAAAAACAGGGAATTTGACAACCTATGATAATTTTAGCATACTTTTATCAACACCCAAGAACGTACATTCTTGGAACCCCCTTCCTATCCCGAATTCCACCATTCCTAGGTTATGCCAACCTTTTCCAAAATTCCCTCCTAGCAATTCTACCGCATAGGAAATGTAATACAAAGATTGGGGAACGAACACCTTACCTTAGGGAAGAATTTCGACGTAAAAAGGAAGAAAAATGCCTGGAATCGCCTAGCCCTTCTCCCAAAATTAAATTGTGAAAAACTGAATGTTTTAGGAGTTGTTTCGGCATTAAAATCCCGTCGTCCCGCTATTGTGGTCCCCGCTCCGCTATAGCAGCCCCGCTATAGCGGATAACTACCGCTACGGCGGTCTTAAGCGGCGTTGATCGCCCTTGACCACTGCTATAGCGGTAATTCCCACCGCAATAGCGGTGGCCGCTATCGCGTATGGTTGCGCCCGTCACAGACAGAATGTATGGAAATCTCCCAGTTTTGGCCATTTTACAACACACTTGCTTTCCCCGATGACCCAAAATAACCCCTTCACATCGAACGCGATTCCAGGAGTTCACTTACCCAAATTCGATTCCAAAAAATCCCCCGAACTCCTTTATGTCTTGGCTACATGGAAAACTAGCTCAACACAAGACACAAAGACCAATCCTTACCCTGATTTCGCTAGAATCTACCTCGCTCCAAAACCAGCCGAGGCTAGCCTAGCCCAGAATTTCAAATTCCCAAACCCAGAGTTTTCTAACTCTAAAACTTGGCATGATTAGACTACCCGTAATGACGAACCCGATCGTTATAACAGATATCAATTTACCCATCGTTCATCCCCGAAAGATCAAACCCAAAATTACAGAAATAAAAGGAAGGAAGTGTAGTACCTGAATCCTCAAACAGTTGAGGGTATTTGTCCCGCATGTCCTTCTCTGTTTCCCAAGTGGCTTCCTCAACCGGACGATGCTTCCACTGAACCTTCACCATATCAATCACCTTTGTCCTTAACCTCCGGATATCTCGAGCAAGAATCAAAACTGGTTCCTCCTCATAACGAAGATCCTTATCGAAAAGTACCTCATCCCACTTGATGATGTAATACCCATCCCCATGGTATCGCTTAAGAATGGATACATGGAATACCGGATGGATGCTCGACAAACTAGGTGGCGTGCTAACTTGTAAGCCCTTGACCCCACAATTTCAAGAACTTCAAACGGATCAATGAACCGAGGGCTAAGCTTGCCCTTCTTACTAAACTGCATAACCCCTTTCATTGGTGATATTTTAAACAATACTTGTTCACCAACCTGAATGTCCATGTCCCGGACCTTGCGATCTACATACTCTTTCTTCCTGCTTTGAGTAGCCAGCAACTTGGTCTGTTTTCCTCTTACCTTTTCCTGTGCTTCCTTCACTAATTCTATGCCTAGAGGCTTCACATCGCCTTCCTCAAACCACCCAACTGGTGATCTGTAGTTCCTCCCATACAGGGCCTCGAACAGTGCCATGTCGATACTAGAGTGGTAACTGTTGTTATACGAGAATTTGCACAATGGTAGAAATTGGTCCCAATGACCCCCGAAGTCCATCACACATGCTCTCAGCATGTCCTCTAATACCTGGATCGTCTTTCCGACTGACCATCAGTCTGAGGATGGAAGGTTGTGCTAAAGGTGAGTTGTGTACCCAACTCTTCATGTAACTTGCCCTAGAACTTAGATTTAAACTGCGTACCCCTGTCTGAAATGATGGACAGTGGTACCCCATGCAGTCTCACAATCTCCTTCACGTAGATCTTAGCCAATTGCTGCGAATTGTAATCTACCCTGACCAGAATGAAATGAGCGGACTTGGTCAGCCTGTCAATAATGACCCAAATTGAGTCATACTTCCCCAAAGTCTTAGAAAGACCCACTACGAAATCCATGGCTATCATTTCCCACTTCCACTCTGGAATTGGCATTCTCTGAAGTAGTCCTGCAGGTCTTTGATGTTCGTACTTTACCTTCTGGCAGTTCTTACATTTGGACACAAAATCGACTATGTCCCTTTTCATCCTGGGCCACCAGTAACGTTGCCTCAAGTTCCTGTACATTTTGGTCACACGCGGATAAATTGAGTACCGAGAACCATGAGCTTCTGCCACAATTTTCTGTATCATATCATCCACCCGAGGAACACAAATCCTCTCCCTAAAATGCAATGCTCTACTAGAGTCTACAATGATGTCTCTGGACTCCTCGAATATTACCTTACCTCGCAACTTACCCAGTTTCGGATCCTGAAACTGTTTTGCCTTTATTTCTTCTATGAAGGTGGCCTTGACCTCAATGTTGGACAACAACACACCTTGATCTAAAATGCCCAAGTGCATAAACTTAGCCTCCAAAGCCCGAATCTCTTTAGCCAAAAGTCATTTGGACGCCCCCAAACAAGCCAAGCTACCCATGCTAACAGTTTTCCAGCTAAATGTGTTTGCCACCATATTAGCCTTACCCGGATGGTACTGAATTGTCACATCATAATCCTTCAATAACTCCATCCACCTCCTTTGCCTCAGATTCAAATTCTTCTGAGTGAAAATGTGTTACAGGCTGCGATGATCTGTGAATACCTCACACTTGACACCATAAAGGTAGTGTCTCCAGATTTTCAATGCAAAAACCACCGCCGCCAACTCTAAATCATGAGTCGGGTAATTCCTCTCATGCACCTTCAACTGCCTGGATGCATAGGCTATCACATTCCTATCAAGCATCAACACAGCACCCAGACCACAATGTGAAGCATCACAGTAAACAACAAAGTCTTTACCTTCAATCGGCAAGGACAAAATAGGGGTTGTGGTCAAAAGTTTCTTGAGCTTTTGGAAGCTCTCCTCACACTTGTCAGACCATACGAACGATACCTCCTTCTGTGTCAGCCTGGTCAGGTGAGTAGCAATAGAAGCAAAATTCTTAATAAACCTCCGGTAGTACCCCCGCGAGCCCAACAAAACTCCTCACCTAGGTCACAGAGCTAGGCTGGACCCAACTCTTGACTGCCTCAATTTTCTGGGGATCCACCCTCACCCCTTTTTCTGACACTACATGCCCCAAGAATGCCACAGAAGTCAACCAAAACTCGCACTTAGTGAATTTTGTATAAAGCTTTTGGTGCCTCAAGATATCCATCACAATACGAAGATGATTAGCATGCTCCTTCCTACTCTTAGAGTAGATCAAAGTATTATCGATGAACATGATAACGAAGGAATCAAAGTAAGACATAAACACCCCATTCATCAAACTCATGAATGTTGTCGGCGCATTAGTCAAACCAAATGACATTACTAGAAACTCGTAATGCCTATACCAAGTCCGAAAAGCAGTCTTCGGAATGTCCTCCGGCCTAATTCTTAACTAATGATACCCCGACCTCAAGTTGATTTTTGAGAATACTGATGCACCCTGAAGCTGGTCAAACAAATCATCTATACGGGGTAGAGGGTACTTATACTGGATGGTCACCTTGTTCAACTGCCTATAATCTATGCACATCCGCATACTACCATCCTTTTTCTTTACAAATAAGATCGGAGCACCCCAAGGCAAAGCACTAGGACATATAAAACCCTTATCTAGGAGTTCCTGCAGCTGAGTCTTAAGTTCCCTTAACTCTGTCGGAGCCATACGATACAGAGGAATGGAAATGGGACGAGTGTCTGGCTCCAAATCAATACAAAAATCTATGTCCCTGTCCGGAGGCATACCAGGCAAGTCCGCTGGAAACACATCTAAAAATTCAGAAACCACTGGAACTGACTCAATAGGAGGAGACTCCACACTATCATCCTGGAGGTGAGCCAAAAAGGCTAGACACCCCCTCCCCACTAGCTTCCTAGCCTGGAAAAACGATATTATCTTAACTAAATTAGGCTTGTACACACCTTCCCACTCTAGTCTATCCTTACTCAGAATTTCTAGAGCCACAGTCTTGGTGTTACAGTTCAACACAGCATGATAAGGAGATAATCCAGGTCATACCCAAGATAATATCAAAATCAGTCATATCCAGAATTACCAAGTCTACCCAAGTATATAACCCCACAAAAAGAACAGAACAGTCATGATATACATGAGTCACAACCACAGACTCTCCAACTCGGGTAGAAACATAGATGGGGGAATCAAGGATATCACAAGTCAAACCAAGCCCCAAAGCAAAACTCACAGACACATAAGAATAGGTAGAACCTGGGTTAAATAATGCTGAAGCCATTTTATCACAGACAAGAATAGTATCTGTGATCACCACATCTAAGGCTTCTGCCTCAATACTCCCTGGAAAAGTATAGCAATGTGCCCGATCATCAATCCGGGCGACTTCTTGGGCTGGCTGCGCCACACCCCTGCCTGCACCACCGTTCCCTCGGTCTCCCCGGCCTCCCTAAAAATTACCTCGCCCACCCTGTGGATGACCCCTAGCATTACCGCCTCTGCCTGCCAGAACTACTGCTCTAGTCTGTTGCTGACCCTGATTACCTGTATGCCTATGTGGAAACTCCCTCTTAAAGTAGCCCAACTCACCATATTGGAAGCAACCACTGTCAAAGTAGGTCTGCTAGCTGATGTATAGGATGCTCCCTGGCCTCTAGGAGCTGAAGACTGAGCTCCCTGACGACCACCTGTAGTAGCTGGCAGAGCTGACTGAATAAGACAGGTCAGATAAGCCTGCTGATGCTGGCCCCAGGAGTATGAACCACCATAATTTCCCTCATTCCGGGGCTTCTTGGCTAAAGCCTTAGCCTGCCCCGCATGCCTAACTCCCTCAATCTTCTTCACATAATCCACCACATCATTAAATCCCTTTCCTTAAGAAGTCATATGCACCGACAGTACCTGCAGATCACTATTTAGACCCTTGACAAACAACCGAACCCATTCCTCCTTGGAACCCAACATCTGTGTAGCAAAATAAGACAACGCATGGAACTTAGCCTCATAAGCTGAGATCGACATGCTACCCTGCTCCAAGTTCAGAAACTCATCTTTCTTCTGGTCCCTCAAAGTATGGGGAACGTACTTCTCTAGAAACAATGTGTGGAACTTCTCCCAAGTCAGTAGAGGTAGAATAGAAGACCGACACTCAACATGAGACCTCCACTACTGCTTGGCATCACCCTGCAGCTGAAAAGTGACAAACTGCACCCCATGCTGACATACAATACCCAACTTATGCAACCTCTCACGGCAATCCAGGATGAACTCATAGGCATCCTCCTTTCCTGTACCCAGAAACATCGGAGGTTTCAGCTTAAGGAACTTAGTCAGCATCTCATGCTCATTACCTGTCATCATTGGGCCTAGCATTGGCCTGAGGAGATCATTTATGCCCGAAGCTGCGTCCATCCTTGGTGTTGTAGTAACAGTTGGCTGAGTATCCAAGGCCTGATTTGCATAAGCTGTGGGTATGGCTCCAGCACCAACCAACCCACTCATAATATCCCACGCCTGCTTAAAAGCTTCCTGTGTCATAGTAGGAAGGCCTGCACCCCCAACCGGTGCCGCCTCCTCTTGAGCCCCTCCATCCTCTAAAACCACTTCTTCTACGTTCACAGCCACATGATCCTGAGGTGGGGAAGGGGTTACCTCGCGTGCAGCAGCATCTCGAGCTCCACCCCTGGCGGGTGTGGCTCCAGCTCGTCCCCTGCCCCTTCCCCTACCTCTACCATGAACTGTCGGACCCGCTGCTGGGACCGCTGTCCTTGCTCCATTATTCCTTGTAGTGACCATCTGCGGACAGAAGAGTGAATGAGGTTAGATACCAATTTGTATCACCAGATACCAATTGGAATCGAGTTATAGCACGAAGGAAAGAAGGAAGAGATAGTTTTTCCTAAAGCCCCATAGCCTCTCGAATAAAAGTACGGACGTCTCCACATCGTTCCGCAAGACTCTACTAGACCTGTTTGGTATGACGAGATCAACGAACCTAGGCTCTGATACCATCTTTGTCATGACCCAACCATTCATGAGTGGCACCCACTCAACCTCCGGATGAGCGAACCAATAGAGTTCAACCCTTTGCCTAGACTAACAGCCTAAAATCAATAACAGAAAATAAACTAGCAATCAAAGTAAGCAAAAACTATAGCGTAATCATTAACCTGCGGAAAATCCCACCTAGGAACTGAAAGTCGTTGTACCAAATATCAATACCAATATCTAGAATATGGGGACGCAACCCCACAAGAAAATATGAAGTAGTTTTAAGTCTGAAAGAAGTGGACTGAAACTCTAAAGATAACCCAAGGTAGCTCGAATCAAGCAGCTCACCCTTGCAAGTCAGAAGCCGTCGTCACTAAAGGTGAGGTCGCATCTCAGCCGCCAAAAGATTTTCTGTACTCACCAAAAGACAAGCAAGTGTAGTATCAGTACACCACCACTGTGTACTGGTAGGATCATAAGCCAGTTTCCAAATAAACAATGTATAACAGTACAACAATATCATGTATAAGGTATGGGAAACATGCATAAATAGCCACTGACACACTTAGAATACCAGTCTCTACTCAGCCTGCTCCTGCATGAATCCACCACCTAACTCTAAGCCACAACTGTATACCATTAACTACACCTTTCCATCTAGCCTGGACCCACCCTGGAATCCCCTTCTAGACTACACAACTGTAACTTGAATCAACCCGGCCTAAACGAAGACCAACACAAATGTCAATGAACAACCCGGCCTAAACCAAGACCAACACAACAGTTAACCAGAATTTCCCTGGCCTCTCAAGGACCATCGAACTAATAACATATTTTAATAAGCAACCCGATCAACTCACGGAACCAATATCAATCAATGCAACACCATAATAACAATGCAATGATACAACAAAAGTAAACCCGTACCAGGCGTGGTTTCCGTGCCAACCAAGTGTTAAACCCGTACCAGGCGTGGTACCCGTCCCAACCAAGTGTTATACCCGTACCAGGCATGGTACTCGAGCCAACCAAATATCAATAATCCACAGTCAAATTTATAAACAAACAACTTGTAAACCAACAAGTAAATACCGTTCAAATCACAGACTGTAAGGAGGAAACTTAGACATTCTATACAACTTTCCTAAGCAATGTAATTCATACAATCACTTAGATATCAGTACAAAATATACAACATTCACAGGAATTCGTAAGCCATCACCTACCTCGAATGATCCAAGCTCTATTCGACCCGAGCTTTCCCGTGTTCCAGATTTCTCTCTCGTTCTTGGTCTAAGAACAACACACAGTACATACAATTAACACACAAGGCCTGCACATTACCCGAATTATACAAAATCCCCAAACCCCAGGCCACCCATGATCATCCCACTCTTTTCCCGGGCTTTACCACCGTTAATTCTCCTAGTTCTATCATTTTTACTGATAAAAATAGGGAATTTGACAACATATGATCATTTTAGCATACTTTGATCAACACCCAAGAACGTACATGCTTGGAACCCCCTTCTTTCCCCCGAAGTCTACCATTCCTAGATTATTCCAACATTTCTCCAAATCCCCTCCTAGCAATTCTACCGCATAGGAAATGTAATACAAATATTGGGGAGCAAAAACCTTACCTTAGGAAAGAATTTCGACGGAAAAAGCAAGAAAAATGCCTGGAATTGCCTAGCCCTTCTCCCAAAATGAAATTGTGAAAAACTGAATATTTTGGGAGCTGTTTCTACATTAAAATCCCGTTGGCTCGCTATAGCGGTCCCCACTCTGCTATAGCGGTCTCGCTATAGCGGATGACTACCGTTATAGCAGTCTTAAGCGGCATTGACCGCCTTTGACCGCTGCTATAGCGGTAATTTCCACCGCTATAGCGATGGCCGCTATCGCGCACGGTTGCGCCCGTCACGGACAGATTGTCCGAAAATCTTTCAGTTTTGGCTATTTAACAACAAACTAGCTTTCTCCGATGACCTGAAACAATCTTTGCACGTCGAACGCGATTTTGGGAGTTCTACTTACCCAAATTCGATTCTGAAAAGACCCCCGGACTCCTTTATCTCTTGGCTATGTGAAAAACTAGCTCAACACAAGACACAAAGACCAATCCTTACCCATATTTCTCTAGACTCTACCTCGCTCCAAAACCGGTCGAGGCTAGCCTAGCCCAGAATTTTAAACTCCCAAACCCAGAGTTTTTTAACTCTAAAACTTGGTATGATTGGAATACCCATAATGACGGACCCGGTCGTTACAGATATACGCTCATGTAATTTTTTCTTATCCAAATTATCCACTAGTATTTTTCTCCTACTCGATCCCACATGAGGAGTAACATGTGTTGAGACATAATTACCACCCAAATCATGGTCATCGAATATATCCTAATTGTCTACCAGTGAAGTGATGACAATCACGCCATGGAAATCAACCTTTAAGACATTGATGTATTGATCCTTCTCTTCTTTCGTGTATGGATAAAAAAATTGTATGTAATTCTGCTCTATTTTACGGACAGTGGGGATGAGATATGAGTGCACAATCTACAAATAAAAAAATATAAATATTAAGCAAACTTAACTACAAATAAGAAAATGTAACAAGATGATAAAAATAATTTTCATACCTTTGTACTTCTCCCTTGAATCAGAAATGGATAACCTTCAATAAGCTTATCGCATTTTGAGGTGTGTCATCTATGAATCCTGGTAATGGATAGAGGGACATCCTTTAATTTTTCAGCATCTCTTCCAAGATTGAGAAAAGCTTCGTATATCTAAATCTATCATCAAAATAAAAATAAATAAATAAATCACAACCATTCTATGATATAATGCATAAATAAATAATGGTGTATAATAAACTGATTAAATGATTGATAATTTATACCATGAATGCCTAGAGAATGCCGTAAAGAGCTTATGATGCAGTATTCTTCTCAAGATATGCTTTTTTTTGCTTATTAAAAATATTTTATTTTTCAGATAGTCCAAGGTCAAATTAAAGGATTCCTTACCCCAAGGATACCTCTCAAATAACTTCAAAGAATCCATCATCTTGATAAAGTTTGTGCCCATAATCTTCGACGAATCTCTAGAAAGCAAAATTGAGTGCAAGAACCACACCAAATAGCATTTAAACTTGTCATCCTTGTCCAACCTACCTCCTTTAACTAGCTGCAATAACTTTGCTCCTGTAATAATCTTATTTTTTATAATCCTTTTGTAAAAGGCAACATCATTCTCATAGACCTTGTTTAATTTTGATTCACGGGAATAAGATGAACAATTTAACCCCATAATCAAGGAAAACCCCTTTAAATCAAAACATGCAGGCTTTTCATTGACACAAAATCACATCTCATGATGCATCTTATCATACTTCACACCACGCAAAAGCATATAATAGACCATATGTCATTGAACTTGAGAAATTTAGGAAATTTTCTTAAATTACCAAAGTATGAATTCTTGAATCTTCTCCTAAGCTTTTGATCTTCTAGAATTTGTCTAAACTTCTTATGCAATGTCAACCTAGACCTAACAAATATTTTAGATGAAAAAGATTCAAAGTCTTCTAGCCGTGACGCGAGATCGTACCTCTCACAAAAAATGAACCTTGCACAATGTGTTAAGGACAAGGGATCGTCATCATTTTCAACACCAACTCCCTCAGAAAGATCTCTCCCACTACCCTCAGACATATTTCTCCCACTGCTCTGATCAACATCATCACCACTCTCCTTAACATGTTCATCAATATAATCTATTATTTTTGTGTGATCGATTATAATTTTTTTTTCGATTGCCTTGAAACTTCTTGTCCTTTCCTTTTACTACCACTAGAACCAGTGTTTGCTTTTTTTCCTCTACTTCTAGCCATCATTTATGATCTATATACAAAAATAATTATGTTGTTGGCTGACTATGATACAAAAATAATCCTAATCGAGCACAAGTATATTAATAGAACATGCAAATACAACAGTAAAAATAGAAATATGCAGAATCAAAACCACCAAGATAGACTGCAACCACCATTGCAATGAAGAATAATTCAAAAAACAAATCATAAATTCTATGCATAGAAATCAATAAAAATCAAAGTTTTTTCTAAAATTTGAAGTGCAAGGATAATAAATACACAATAAAAATGCTATAGAATGAAGCATATTATAAGTAAATAACAAAAAAAATTCACTAAATTAATGCCCAAATTATCAAAAATGTTAATTTTTTTCCTCAAAATTGACTCACTCCATAAAATAAAAAATACATTAAAAAAATATCAATATGAACCGTTAAATTGTCAGACGACCGAGGTAACTTACCTGAGAACGAAAATAGAGGAGCTTTGACATTTTGAGAGAACAAAAATCGCAAAAAAATCAACAATCCTTGTTCTTGAGAGAAGCGGGACAGTGAATAGTATAGAGGAAAGAAAAATGAGTTTGTGTATATTTAGCGAATGTGTGAGGAGTGTAAATATATTTTAAAGGAGTTGTCAAAGTTTTTAAAATGTTTAAAAGACCCTTACCCTACCCATTTTTACTTTTCAGATTTGAAACTCTAAAAAATAAATGTAAAAGAAATTTAATGTCTCTTTTGTAAAGTAAGTTTTCAAAGTGGCCATCATGTCAATTCTTCTCAAGAAAGTAATACTTGGTCATCATACTAATGGGGTCATATATAAATGAGTTTACTTTGAACCAAAGCAATTATTGAAATATTTAACACTTTTTACCTCTTTCGTAGGTGAGTCTTGATACTATCACAATCAAGGTATCACAATCAAGGCACATTCATGTTTACAAGTTTTATTAAATATTATCTCATTCACTTTGAGAAAGGGATATGTATGCGCAACATTTATTAGAAGTTTTCATTCTTAAGAATGAAGATAATTAAATAATTATTTGAACATGTCTTAAGCATATCAAATTATGATAACTTACTCTTCTTTTAGTATATTGCCACTTCAGAAGCAAATACATATAACATGGAATTTTTTTTCTCTAACATATCTTTCAAAGTATACCAGTCTTCAACACAATTGATGTTTTAGGATCTATTAAGCACCGTAAATATAAATGATTTTATCCATAATAAAACACATAACATATAGCCACTTCTAATGACAATTGAATCTGATTCGCAGTCACTTTCTCTTTATTCAAGCTTTATCTGAGTGCGAGCAAATCTCTCTCTCTCTCTCTCTCTCTATATATATATATATATATAAAGTAGCAACATAGACAAGGTGACGTGGCACCTCTCTATGGCCTCCAATTGTATTTATTTTTTTTCTCCTTTTTTTGGAGCTTTCTTAAAAAAATTTAATTGTTCATACATAATCTATTAATTAAATGTCTTAAATAATTCTCAGAAAATCAATCCTACTCTAAAGCCCACGAATGAGTAATAAATTGGGGAATGGACAGAAATGTCCACTCAGCTAAACAAATGTCATGTAAATGACCAAGGATTGAAAATTCTTTTTTATAGCCTTTCTCGGGTGTTTTGCTTTTTTTTTTGTCACGTTCTTTATTTATTTTTATTTTTTTTGCTGCTTTCTTTTTGCTGTTCTTTTAAAAAAAAAAAGTTTTGCTCTTCTCATTGATATTTTTTATAACAATCAAATATAATTTTTGTAGTTTTTTATTTATTTTTCATTTAATGTAATGGAGATAATTAAAATATAAGAAATTATTCATATCTATTTTTTTGTATAATTCATGTGTAATAAATGTATAATTAATATATAGTCAATTTATTGTGTAAACATATCAATTATATATTTTTTGTATAATTTGTGTATAATAAATGTATAATTAATATATCGTCAATTTATTATATATATATATTTTTTATACATATACATATATATATTTATACACTATATATTTTTATTATACATTTATCACATACTTTAAATATACATTTTTATACAATACCAACTATATACATTTTTATGAGTGAACTTTTCATATACAATTCATATTCACTTTTTATATAATATATATACACATCTTATACATATACAACTGTGATAGATATATTTTTATACAATAACGATACAGTTTTTATACATATTTTATACGTATACATATTCTATACAATAATTATTAATTTATATACATTTTTATTAGTAGACTTTTCATATACACTGCATTTTCACTTTTATACATTATATACGCACATCTTATAAATATACAATTATGATAAATACATTTTTTTACAATAATGATATAGTTTTTATTACATATTTTGTACATATACATATTTTATACAATAATTATATAGTTTTTATTACATATTTTATACATATACATCTTCTATACAATAATTATACAGATTCTATTCAGTTTTATTTGATTGTTAAAAGAAACAAATAATAATGATACACTTTCTATACGCATTCTATAAAATATGTATATTCTATACAATAATAATACAATCATTATTATTATTTTTAAAAAGAATAATTTTAAAACATAAAATAAAAGAGCAATTTAAAAAAGGCAGTTTTTTTTAAAAAAAACAAAGCAAAAAAAAAAAACTAGCAAAAAGAAAGAAAAAGAAAACAAGAATAGAATATTTAAAAAAACTGGGCCAACTGGGCCAAATTTGAAAATGGCTATTAGTGAGAATTTAAATGACCGAGTGGTCATTTTATGGGCCAAGTATAAAATGGCTATTTTGAGTGGAATTTGTTTGCCAAAATGGACATCCCATGTCCTTTTACCTAATAAATTCAGCTCTTTAAGATAAATCAATAAAGCTCAAAAAAATTAATTCCCTTGATAGCCCACGTAGTAGCACATCACGATAATTGAATATTTACCTTAAATTCAAGAGAAAATTATCCTAGATATATATTTAAGACTCATTATTACACTAAATACATCACTTTTTATCTAATTACTAAACTAACTTTTTAATTACATTCCATACCAGAATTTAAAAAACACAGATTTTCTTATTATTATGTATTTTTAATTTAATTTAACTTAAATTTTACTTAATTAAGGATAAGTTAACTATAATAAGATAATTACAATTATCTATTAATTGTCCAATAAATACTGAATGAGTCCTACAATATCACACATTTGAATCTCTCTTAAAATATATTCAAGATCTCCAATCTTCTCTCTCCATTCATCGGTTCTCCCTATGGTAACAGAGATTTTTTCTCCGTTTTCTCCCCCAAAATATCTCTCCGATTTCATATTCAAAAATCATAACTTTACTCAAATTTTCACACAATATTTCAAGCTTCTTACAAATTTCTTAGTGGGTGAATTCAATTTATGTGTTTGTTGACTTGATTTTTTGAGTTTTTCACATAAGCGTTTATTTTTAATTTTGAGAATTGGTGAGAATGACAACAATGTCAAAAAAAACTCATGGTTTACGCTACTCCAATCCGCAAAAGACCTAGATTTGTTGAAGGAGATAGTCTCATTATGCTATCTAGACCAACTTTTCACTTGGGTTATTTCACCCAAACCCCCGAGAAGAATCCTAACATCATACAACGTGAGAAAACGGTTGAAAAATCTGATGATGTTGTTCATGTTGTTGAAGTCAAATCTACAGATCGAAAAGATAGGAAGAGAAAAAATACAGTGATTTCACCTATAATGGCGGAGAACTACGACTCTGATTTTCAAGAACAACCCCAAGTTCAAACACATAAAAAAACTAAGCTTTCCATATTTTTTTGTATGGAAGAAGTATGCCATTTGATGTTTCAATATATTAATTTTGATCGTATATGGAGTATTCATTATGGATGTAATGTGTTAATTCTTTATAATTCAGTATGCAATTTGGCATGTAAATTCATTCCAAAACTCTTTTAATATTACTGTATGTAATTTGTAAAGAATCTAATTACATTCTCCTCTTTTAAACTAGTACACAAACTGGTTTCATGGTGTATGATAGATGGGTGTGTGATCATGATGTATGAAACTGGTATGGAAACTGGTTCATTATATATGTTAGATGGATGTATGAACTGGATATACGAAACTGATATAAAAACTGAGTTCATGATGTATGAATCGTGTATAATTACCCGCTACATTACATCGACCTCCATGTTGAATCATTATCGAATGAAGATTACCATCTTCCATATTGAAAAATCAATATTGCCGGTTTGATAACATCAATTTCTGTAAAAAAAAATAAAAAATCAAATTACTCAGTTGAAAGGAAGCAAGTATACTTCAATGGAGTTTTTAGTCTGGAGAAGAAGAAGGATTATGAAGCCTCAAATGTGCAAAACAAATGTGATATATTTTTGGTATAATCAACGTATTTTTAGGAATTGTCTGATATCCAAAAACGTTATTTTAGGGATTATTGTTACTTTCTCTTTCCGTTTTAATTATCATTTGTTAGTATTTAATAAATTTTGATTTTTTTTTGTTTTTTTTCCTTTTTTCTGTTTTCGTTTTTTCAAATTTTTTTTTTAATTTTATATTTATTAAGTTGGTATATGTTGCAAGAAAACATATGGTAGGTATTGAAAACTAGAATCTTATGGTATAAGTTGTAATATTCTATCTAATATAGAATATATATGTTTTTGTCCCTTTAGCTTATTTATCTCTTTTGAATTCTCAAGATATATATATATCTCAATTTCTAAATATAAGCAACTAGGGATCTTGCCCGCGCTTCGCGCGAACATTAAAGTATTTGTGTTAGAATCAATTTTCTTTTTCTGATCGATTTCAAGTTCGCTCTATTGTCGAACTACATTATTATCTCTTATTTTAATTATATTATAAAAATTATTATGAAATGATGATAGAAAATGTAGTTTATCAAATTTAGCATCTATTAAATGAGGGGTAATATATTCTTAATCAATTAGTCATAATATATTATCTAATAACAATTTGTTTTATTTTTATTATACTAAACGGGCATTTAACAATTAGGTTTGTTGGCACTATGTACTTTTTATTGGGATACCAATAAGGTTGAACCTTTAATTTGCAATAAATATTCTGGTGTCCTTTTTTTCGTGAATATGTAAGAACTATTTTGCTATGTGAAATAAGAGTAGAATAATAAAAAAATACATTGAGCTGTCTATTTTGCTATGTGAATAAAGTTACCATTAATAATTTACCTTGAGCATTATCCGAACTAATTTCATGTATCCACTAAATCATGCATACACCTTCATGCCCCAAAAGAAGGTACCTTTTGATTGTTTTCTTGTTCTAAAGTTGACATAGATGGAAAGATCACCTTGGGGGCATGCTATGCTTCCACATCAAGCAAGAGATAGTCTGCTTATTCTCTCCCGATTTCCTATCCCCGGGGTCAACTCTCCATAAATACTGAACAATTATCTTTTGTCTTCAGTTAATGTCACAAGCAGGAACTGGATCTTCTACTGGGTTGCACAAGGATTTTCTAAGCAAACTTCAGATGGAATTCACATGTCATTTTCGACGCCTAATTGCTATCCATCAAGTGCTCAAAAACTAAGTTATGCAGTTTCAGAATTATTTACAATGGAATGTTAGATAACTGTTATAAGCCATCATCAATCCTGAATAACCACTTCATATTTATTAACCTGTTTGAGAAAGAAAAACTCTGCTTGTGTATCATTAAAGTTGCAATTCTGCACCTTTCCACATTTTTCTGTTTTATGTTATTTACTGCACTAATTTTTTCAAATTATGATGGTGTTCAGGCCAGCTTTCGTGAACCTTATTTCATCAGGTACTTATTATCTCCCGCTAGCACAAAAATCCAATAACTCTTTCGTCTTGAATTTGAGCTCTGGTCTTCTATGATTTTCACTTACTTCATTGACAATTAGGTCACACTCTTGGGCATTTCCTGCACTAATAATATAGTGGTTAGGGTCTCTCTGACTGATGCAACTACTAATTTGATGGGAAGAAAAGCACCTCAAAACTTACAATTAGAAAAAGGGGAAGAACCCTCTCCAACTGCGATAACAATAGTTAGAAATACAAACCAAAGTTGGCAAATGCAGGTTGTGGACAAATGATGCATTTTACTGATATCAAGTGCTAGACATAGTAAACATAGGAAACTAAATATATCCAATTCATTTTACATTAATCTGTTAAGGAAACATACAAATGTCCCTTCACTTTAGTGATAGCCTAAGATATATTATAACTATGCCTTAATCCCAAACAAATCGAGGTCGACATTTGAATTCTATGACCATGATTTTCCATTTCAATTCATCTTGCACAACAAAAATCTAAAGCTTTTTAATTTGGCACTATTATCCTACATCCATTTTTCAACTGGTATATTTGATCATACCTCAGTTTTATAAAATACAGTCCAAATGACATGGCTAGACCCCATTTTGAGGGAGATCTTTGTGCCCATTGACAGACATTGATGATCTTAGAGAACCCTCAGTTGAATGGCAAGAGTTATCTCTAGCAGACTTAAGTGTCTTCTTCTTTTTCACCTTGTCAGCCCAATCCAGGAGGCAAGCTTGAACATGATTATCAAAAATCGACTTCTTATAATGACTTATACAGATTTCTTCAAATTCTGATCAAAATAAGAAACCATTACAGTGCATGCCCCACACCCACCTTCACCACAGCCTAGCTTGGTGCCTGTCAGGCCTATTTCTGTATAGCCAAAGAGAAAGAATAACTTCATATAAATCACCAAAACAGAATTAGAGAGAGACCGAGAAGTGAGAGAAAAAAATTCAAATCAATCATTTGAACAAAAATGAAAACTACAAATTCTTGGAAGTATTGGGCAATATAGATTTTAAGAGATGTAGTGAGTTCTCAAAATAATTTAAAAAATATATTCATCAAACAGTACCAACAACTACCTAAAAGCCACGGCTTGGCAGCAACTCAAAAATGGACTCAATAAACTTTTAACACTATATGAACACAATTGCATTACTAAAGGGGAAGTACAAACACGTTAATTGCTAAGTACAAACACAAAGCTGCAAGTGATTTGAGCATTAAGATTTCTAAAAAAAATGTATAAAAAAGAGTAAGAATAATGAGGTACCTTTGCGTCAACAAAAATCATCACCAAACTGATTAACTCGCCGCTTTTCTTGAAATTACTCGAATTCCACATTCTACAAATCCTAACCCTTATCATCAAATCATCTCTATCAATAACCAACTCTGAAAGAAAATAATACATCATTATATTATAAAATAAAAATATAAAAATCCAATTAAAAGCAAGACAAACTATGCAAGGTACAATATGAAAAAGATTCAGTTTTTATCTCTATATATAGCACAAAAAATAGAGAATGAAAACGCACAAGAATTAATTAAATGAAATTATTCAGAGATTAATACAAGTGATGAAGATGAGAAATGATTCATTAGAAAACTGAGTAAAAGAAAGATAAAAAGTCGATACCTGGGGAAGACGGACATAATAAAATGCCTAATTGAATTTAGGGGAAAAAACATATATATTCTATATTAGATAGAATATTACAACTTATACCATAAGATTCTAGTTTTCAATACTTATCATATATTTTCTTGCAACATATACCAACTTAATAAATATAAAATTAAAAAAAATGAAAAAAATTGAAAAAACGAAAATAGAAAAAAGGAAAAAAAGAAAAAAACCAAAATTTATTAAATACTAACAAATGGTAATTAAAACGGAAGCCACTTTGAAGAGAGAACCAGAAAGGAGTATTTCTCAATCCACCGGCGCCGGCACGTATTTCAGTAGTTCATCGGCGAATTTTCGGCGTCATCTCCGACTAACGAAGCTCTGAGAAACCCCTCCACCGCCGCTTCTCGTCGGTTGCCGCCATCTTTACCGGCGACGTCCTCCAGCAGTCGCCTCTTTGCAGACCGTCACCATCAGCTCTGCGCCGGCCAGATCTGTCTCGGCAAGATCTGTTCCGGCAAAGATCTGCTTCTTCTCCTTTCTTTGTTTTCTTTTCTTTTTATTTTGTCTCGATTTCTTCTTCTTGCAGGTTCCTTTCCCGAGTCAGATCTAGCATAAATTCCGGCGACCAATCAGATTCCGGCGAACAACAAGATTCCGGCGACCAATTTCGACACCTCATCTTGCCGGAATCCAACCACTTTAGCAAGCAGACCGTCCTTCTCTCCTCACAGCTTGACCCTGGTGACTTCTATCCATAGGCTTTATTTTCGTCCTCAGTAGTTCACATTTGCTTGGATTTTTTTATCGTAGTCTTGATAGCCTATTTAGGTTGACATTTCTGCCATTGCTTTAACACTCGCTGTCTAGTTTTTTACATTTTATATTGATTTTGACGTGTATTGTATTCTGGAAGCAAATTATTGGCTCTATATCGTGTTTGGTAGTGTAGTTCTTGTCTCTTGTACCTTATTTGGCTTTTCTTGTGATATAGTTGTTTAGTATAGAGTAGTTGGTGGAGTTGGTTTATCCTTGATTATAGCGCACGTTTTAGTGGCTTTGGTGGATGATGGTCGAGTAGGGTCATGTCATCGGTCACACTCGGGTTTGGGGGCAGGGTCGGGGGTGGGGCTGGGAGCGGGGGCGAGTGGAAGGAGAGGTAAGGGGGTTAAGGAAGCATCTAGGTTGAGAATAGGGTCTTGGAACATAGGGACTTTATCCGGAAAGTCCATAGAGCTAGTGAAGGTCCTAAGGAAGAGGAGGATTAGCATAGCGTGTGTCCAGGAGACTAAATGGGTGGGCACTAAGGCGCGAGAGGTAGACGGGTATAACTTGTGGTACTCAGGAGGTGTGAGGAATAGGAATGGAGTAGGTATCCTAGTGGATGAGGAGTTGAGAGAGCAAGTGGTGGAGGTTAGGAGGGTCAACGATAGGTTGGTGTCAATTAAGTTAGTCCTTGGAGGGTCTACTTTGAACATTATTAGTGCGTACGCACCACAAGCGGGCTTGGATGAGGAGGAGAAGAAACGCTTTTGGGAGGTTTTGGACGAGGTAGTGGGAGGTTTGCCTGATACTGAGAAGGTTTTCATTGGGGGAGATTTCAATGGGCACATCGGGGTATCTTCGAGGGGTTATGACGATGTGCATGGAGGCTTTGGTTTGGGGGATAGGAATGAAGGGGGAGCCGCACTTTTGGATTTCGCTAGAGCCTTTGGGTTGAGAGTAGCTAATTCTAGTTTCCCGAGGAAGGAGGAGCACTTGGTTACCTTCCGTAGTTCGGTGGCCAAGACTCAGATAGACTTTTTGCTCCTTAGGACGGGTGATAGAGGTCTTTGTAAAGACTGTAAGGTTATCCCAAGTGAGAATCTTTCGACCCAACATAGACTTTTAGTGATGGATTTAGAGATCAAGAAGGAGAAAAAAAGCGGATTGTGGATGACAGGTCTAGGATTAGATGGGGTAGCCTGACTATAGCCAGTGCACTGGAAATAGGGGAGAAGTTGATGACTAGGAGGGCTTGGGGGAGTAGTGGGGATGTGGATAATATGTGGGATACGACTGCTAGTTGCATAAGAGAGACGGCTAGAGAGGTGTTGGGCGTCTTGAGAGGTCGTGCTGGCAAGCATCGAGGGGACTGGTGGTGGAATGGAGAAGTAAAAGGAAAGGTGGAGGCTAAAAAGGGGGCATATGCGAAGTTGGTAGAGAGTAAGGATGAGGAGGAGAAGCGAAGGAATAGGGAGGCGTATAAGATAGCTAGGAAGGAGGCTAAGTTAGCGGTAACGGCAGCTAAAACGACAGCCTTTGAAAGCTTATACGCGGCTTTAGAGGATAAAAGTGGGGATAAGAAGTTATACGGGTTAGCAAAGGCTAGAGAGAGGAGGACTCAGGACCTTGACCAAGTGAAGTGCATCAAGGACGAAGATGGAAAAATACTAGTAGATGAGGTACTCATTAGAAGGAGATGGCAGTCTTACTTCCATGGACTCTTGAATGAAGAGGGGGACAAAAGCTTTGTGCTGGGAGATTTGGCACACTCAGAGAGGCGTCGTGACTATGATTATTGTAGCCGTATAAGGGTTGAGGAGGTTAAGGTTGCGATTCGTAAGATGCGTAGGGGTAGGGCGACAGGGCCAGATGAGATTCCCGTTGATTTTTGGAAGAGCTCGAGTGAGACAGGTCTGAAGTGGCTAACCGAGTTGTTTGATGGTATTTTTAGAACGACAAAGATGCCTGAAGCTTGGAGATGGAGCACGATGATTCCTTTGTACAAGAACAAGGGCGATATTCAGAGTTGCAACAACTATAGGGGTATCAAATTGCTAAGCCACACTATGAAGGTCTGGGAGAGGGTGGTGGAGTTGAGGTTAAGATAGATCGTGCCTATTTCCGAGAACCAGTTCGGCTTTATGCCAGGACGCTCGACTACAGAAGCTATTCATCTCCTTAGAATACTGGTGGAGCAGTACATGGAAAGGAAGAAGGACTTGCACATGGTGTTCATCAATTTAGAAAAGGCGTATGATAAAGTCCCTAGGGAGATTCTTTGGAGGTGCTTGGAGGCTCGAGGTGTACCCGTGTCGTACACCAGATCAATTAAGGACATGTATGAGGGGGCCAAGACTTGCGTTAGAACTGTGGGAGGAGATTCGGAGCACTTTCCCGTGTTAATGGGGTTGCACCAGGGATCGACCCTTAGGCCTTTTCTATTTGCCTTGGTAATGGATGTATTGACGCAGAAAATCCAAGGTGAGGTGCCATTCTGCATGTTATTTGCGGATGATGTAGTTTTGATCGACGAAACTCGCGGAGGAGTTAATGCTAAGTTGGAGGTTTGGAGACAGACCCTCGAGGCTAAGGGGTTTAGGTTGAGCAGGACCAAGACTGAATATATGGAGTGTAAGTTCAGTGAGGCGACTCAGGATGATGACGTAGAAGTGAAGCTGGATACACAGGTCATCCAAAAGAAAGGGAGTTTCAAGTACCTTGGTTCTATTATCCAGGAAAATGGAGAGATCGATGAGGATGTCACTCACCGTATTGGTGTTGGGTGGATGAAATGGAGGCTCGCATCTGGAGTTTTGTGTGATAAGAAGGTGCCTACTAAACTTAAAGGCAAATTCTACAGAGTGGTGGTTCGACCAGCTTTGTTGTATGGAGTAGAGTGTTGGCCAGTAAAGAACTCCCATATTCAAAAGATGAAGGTGGCGGAGATGAGAATGTTGCGATGGATGTGTGGGTTCACTAGGAGAGATAGGATTAGGAATGAGGATATCCGAGATAAGGTGGGTGTGGCATCGGTGGAAGATAAGATGCGGGAAGCGAGGTTGAGATGGTTCGGACATGTGAGGAGGAGAGGCACGGATGCTCCAGTGCGGAGGTGTGAGAGGTTGGCTATGGATGGTTACAGGAGAGGACGAGGTAGACCGAAAAAGTATTGGGGAGAGGTGATTCGACAGGACATGGCGCAGTTGCAGCTTACCGAGGACATGACCCTAGATAGGAAGGTGTGGAGGACGCGGATTAGGGTAGAAGAGTAGTAGGTAGAAATGTGTGTAGGCTAGTAGGTAGGAGTGTTTTTCCTTGTTGTCCCGACTAGTAATCGTAGTGCTACGCTTATAGTTTTTTTGGTTCTTGGATTTCTCGTAGTAGTATTTTGTGGCAGTGTTCTGCTTCTGTCTGTTGTTTGTTACTACATATTACTTCCTATCGTCTCTTGTAGTTTTATCATGTTTTTTGTATCCTGTATCTTTGTTACGCCCTTGTTAGCCTATTTTTAGACTATTTTTGTCTTGAGCCGGGGGTCTATCGGAAACAGCCTCTCTACCTCACCTCTGAGGTAGTGGTATGGACTGCGTACACTCTACCCTCCCCAGACCCCACATTGTGGGAATACACTGGGTATGTTGTTGTTGTTGTTGTTGGTAATTAAAACGGAAAGAGAAAGTAACAATAATCCCTAAAATAACGTTTCTGGATATCAATCAATTCCTAAAAATACGTTGATTATACCAAAAATACATCACATTTGTTTTGCACATATCAGGCCTCATAATCCTTCTTCTTCTCCAGACTAAAAACTCCATTGAAGTATACTTGCTTCCTTTCAACTGAGTAATTTGATTTTTTTTTTTACCGAAATTGATGTTATCAAACCGGCAATATTGATTTTTCAATATGGAAGATGGTAATCTTCATTCGATAATGATTCAACATGGAGGTCGATGTAATGTAGCGGGTAATTATACATGATTCATACATCATGAACTCCTTTTTTATATCAGTTTCATATATCCAGTTCATACATCCATCTAACATATATAATGAACCAGTTTTCATACCAGTTTCATACATCATGATCACACACCCATCTATCATACACCATGAAACCAGTTTGTATACTAGTTTAAAAGAGGAGAATGTAATTAGATTCTATACAAATTACATACAGTAATATTAAAAGAGTTTTGGAATGAATTTACATGCCAAATTGCATACTGAATTATAAAGAATTAACACATTACATCCATAATGAATATTCCATATATGATCAAAATTAATATATTGAAACATCAAATGGCATACTTCTTCCATACAAAAAAATATGGAAAGCTTAGTTTTTTTATGTGTTTGAACTTGGGGTTGTTCTTGAAAATCAGAGTCGTAGTTCTCCGCCATTATAGGTGAAATCACTGTATTTTTTCTCTTCCTATCTTTTCGATCTGTAGATTTGACTTCAACAACATGAACAATATCATCAGATTTTTCAACCATTTTCTCACTTTGTATGATGTTAGGATTCTTCTCGGGGGTTTGGGTGAAATAACCCAAGTGAAAAGTTGGTCTAGATAGCATAATGAGACTATCTCCTTCAACAAATCTAGGGCTTTTGCGGATTGGAGTAGCGTAAACCATGAGTTTTTTTTTGACATTGTTGTCATTCTCACCAATTCTCAAAAATAAAGATAAACACTTATGTGAAAAACTCAAAAAATCAAGTCAACAAACACATAAATTGAATTCACCCACTAAGAAATTCGTAAGAAGCTTGAAATATTTTGTAAAAATTTGAGTAAAGTTATGATTTTTGAATATGAAATCGGAGAGATATTTTGGGGGAGAAACTGGAAAAAAAATCTATGTTACCATAGAGAGAACCGATGAATGGAGAGAGAAGATTGGAGATCTTGAATGTATTTTAAGAGAGATTCAAATGTGTGATATTGTAGGACTCATTCGGTATTTATTGGATAATTACTAGGTAATTGTAATTATCTTATTATAGTTAACTTATCCTTAATTAAGTAAAATTTAAGTTAAATTAAATTAAAATACATAATAATAAGAAAATCTGTGTTTTTTAAATTCTGGTACGGAATGTAATTAAAAAGTTAGTTTAGTAATTAGATAAAAAGTGATGTATTTAGTGTAATAATGAGTCTTAAATATATATCTAGGATAATTTTCTCTAAGCTAAAATACTTACCTAATAAAAATGAGCAGATGATGAACAATATTGATGTATTGTACAAACAATATAGCAAAGCACATACTATTTCAGGTTAATCTATTTTGTAGAATAACACCACACAGAGGAAATCATTACCTCGTATAAACGCGATGGGTGGTATTTTAGTAGAGAAAATCATTACCTCGTACAAACGCTATGGGAAGTATTTTAGCATTGTAATTGATTATACGAAAAAAAGGGTCAAAACTATCCTTAAACTATTCGAAATGGAGCACATATACCCTTCATTTGATTTTGGGCTCAAACTTACCCTTGCTGTTAGTACAAGGGACCACAAATGCCCTCCTACTTAACAACCCTTTTTTCTAGTGATGTGGCATCCGACGTGATAATACAACTAGGATATACCACTCCACCTTGTCAAAATAAACTCATTAGGATGTCCAACTAGGATCCATCCTCTTTAAATGTCTTTTACAAATTATGGGTTTCACCATCTCTAAACTATTTTTTCTTGTAATTATTCTCACTCATCTTTAAATTAAAATTATCTACTCATGACCCATCAAACACCCAATAACAAAAATGATTAGAAAGGAGAAAAAGAAAAATTCTCGCTCCTATATTAATAGCTCAAATCAGAAATGGATTATATGAAATAAAAAAAATCTTCACATCCCAATATTAAATAGAAATAGAATTAAAAGAAATGAATAAGAAGTTGCATTCAGGTCAAAAAGGAAGAACTTTGAGATTAGCATGAAGCTTTAATTTAGTTTTGATAATATGTAATACGGTATTTATTTGAAAGAAAGTTTAAAAAGTCATTACAGGTCACTAATAAAGTAGAAAAGTATGCAAAGAAAAAGGTACTTTTTGCCTACAATATTCAATTAGAAGTCCTTCGAAAATTTTTAACAGTTTGAAGATCCATCACTCCAAATTCTCAATTAGCCAATGTCATGACCCGAGACTGGGCCCCGGACGTAACGGGCAACCCGGACCAACAAAGGCCCGAGTGAACCCCTTAGCATACATCATACGCATAAGTAAACCAAATTTGCAAAAAACAAGCTCAATATAAAAATAATCCAACTGAATAAAGTAATCAACATACGTCTTACTAATACCAGTCTACAAGCCTCTAAAATAAAGAATAAACTTCTAAGTCAGGATATGGCCCCGACGATACCATAAACCAAAAGAACTAGTCCAGTATCTAAAGAGTAGAAATTATGTGCCTTCCGGAAGAAAGGAGGGCTCACCACTTGCTAGCTGATATCCCGAGTATCCTAGTGCTGCACGGAACCGCGGGTAAAGTCTTTGTGCCTACATCATAAGAAGATGTAGTGTCCAAAGACGGTCAGTACGATGAGTATGGCATGCAACCCAGGGGAAGGGACAATACAGTTTCATAAAACAGGCCATAAAGGACATAACACAAATCACAGGGAAGAAGCTTGGGCAAATACTCAATAGCATCAAGAGATCAATTATTTACTTAACTTCTGAATTAGATGGTTTAGTCGACATCATTATACATAATATACCACGGGCTATGTGGGTCCGATCAATGCTCGACCAGCTGAGCCCCAATTCACGTCTGCCACATGAATTGGGATCCTTTTGTATATAACAACATAAAAGGCCTTCATAAATCATCCTCGTAGAGGAGAAGCATAAAGTCATCCATTTAAGGAGCGAATCATACCCTACATCGGCAAAACCTAGGTTTCAGGTAGTGAGCCTTGCAACGTCACCCCTCCTTGGTTAACCATCTAATTCTCTTAAGACCATCTTTTGCCTTTTTAAACATTTGAGCAAAGCATTTCACAAGGGACATTCTTTATTATTAAGGCATCCGTTTATTTGGTATTGTCATACCAAGACTTCCAAGTCAACTTAAATATACCATGCCCACATTGTTCATACGTCATTTGTCCAAATAATTAAAGGATTTCAAACTCATATAATAGATAAATCCCTCAAGGTCTACACTTTCATAATTTAACAAAATAACCATTTCAAAACGAAGAATGTAAAACTCCTTTTCTTTTCGTCAAAAACCAATACTTGAACAATAAAATAAATTTTGAAAGAATATTTACTTTAGGTCTTGAATCTGCCCCATCAATATTAACACATAAAATAAGGTTGGTATATCAAATAATGACTTCAAATGATTAATAGTTAAAGAAAGACTTCATGGAAAACATTCAAAACTTCAAGTAAATTCTCCTTACGAAAACCCCTCAATCATTCGAGTTCAATACTAATGTGAAACTCATCATTCGTAGTGGAAAACATGATACTAACAAGTTTAGTTTAAAGGGGGTTGTTCTACATACCCTTTTGATGAAGAAACTTACGAAAACGCTTGAGTTTCGCCTTAGAACTTTGAATCCTAAGCACCTTTTCCTCTAAGGAGTTTTTGGGAGAGAAGTAACGCACTTTCTTTTGATTTAATCGTACCTTAGGAGGTATAGGACGTTTTGAATAGGTGGGAATGGGTTTGGGTAAGAAAAGGATCGAAAATCCCTTTTAAAATGCGTGAAACAAGTCAAAACAAAGGCCATCGGGGAAGCCTCCATGTCACGGAGCTTGACGCGGAGACCAGCCCCCGTGACACGGCCCCATCATGGACCATCACTAGTTCAGGGCTTCAATTTGAGTTTTTGTAGCCCCGTGCTCCGTGGCACGGGGATAACGCGGTAGAACACTATGTTTGGTCCCCGAAACATATTTTTCTTGCGTTCTATATTCCCAAAAATTTCCCGGATCGATCTAACAACATCCCCAAAGGTTCTAAACCCCCATAAACTCATTTTTCTTAGAATTACGAGCACAACATGGAAGGTTGAAATTTTTGGATTGTTACATTATCCTTCCCTTGGGATTATTTGTCCCCGAATGATGATCATGGGTACTTATAGCATGACAGGAGAATATGAACGAGACATAGGGAATAGCGTATAGGGAGATAGGAGACAAGTTAGGATTTAGTACCTTAATCAACTTTATCCGGAGCGTCAAACAAGAAGGGATATCTAGACTTCATGTCCTCTTCTGATTCCCAAGTAGCTTCTTCCACTTTTTGATTCTTCCATAGAACTTTTACTGAAGCTATTTCTTTGGTCCTTAGCTTTCGCACTTGTCGGTCCAAGATCTCTATGAGAACCTCTTCATAAGATAACAAATCTTCATTCCAATGTTGTTAATAGGAACTACTAGTGAAGGATCACCCACACACATTTTAAGCATAGACACATGAAAGATGGGATGAACAGACGCCAAACTTGTAGGTTACTCCAACTCAAACATTACTTAAGCAATTCTTCTTATTGTTCTTATAAGTGACCTTTCCAATCTTCTTCAAAATCTGATAAGGCCCAATATAACGAGGACTGAGCTTACCCTTTCGCCCGAACCTCATAACTCCTTTCATAGGAGAGACCTTCAAGAACAACCAATTGCCAACATCGAATTCTAACTACCTTCTTCTAACATCCGCATAAGAGTTTTGACGACTTTGGGCAGTCTTTTGTCTCTCTCAAATGGTCTTAATTTTCTCCATGTCTTGATGTACAAGGTCTGAACCCAATAATCTAGCTTCGCCCACCTCATACCATCCAATAGGAGACCTATATCTCCTATCGTAAAGAGCCTCGAATGGTGCCATTTGGATACTTGAGTGATAACTATTGTTGTAGGAAAATTCGATGAGAGGCAAGTGGTCCACCCAACTACCTTTGAAATCAATTACGCACGCTCTCAAAATGTCTTCTAAGGTCTGAATAGTGTGCTCTGCCTACCCATCCATTTGGGGATGGAAGGCGGTACTAAGGTTCACCTGTGTACCCAAACCTTTCTGAAAGGCTCTCCAAAACTAAGAAGTGAATTACAGACCTCTGTCGGATATAATGGAGACCGATGCACCATGCAATCTGACAATCTCCTGAATGTACAACCTTGCATAATCTTCCCTTGAATAAGTCATCCTCATAGGCAGAAAATGAGCAGATTTGGTCATTCTATCCACAATGACCCAAATGGAATCATATTGGTTACACGAACGTGGAAGACCGGTGATAAAGTCCATGATTATCATCTCCCATTTCCACATCAGAATGGCTATGTCTTGGGACGTACCACCAGGCCTTAGGTGTTCGACCTTAACTTGCTGGCAGGTGGTACACTTAGCAACAAAATCAGCCACCTCTCTCTTCATGTTGTTCCACCAATACATTTCTTTGAAATTGTGATACATTTTAGTAGAGCCAGGGTGTAAAATGTACCTGGAAGTATGAGATTCGACTAAGATCCTCTCGCGCAACCCATCCACATCTGGTACACATATTCTCCTTTGATACCGCAGGATCCCATCCCCTCCTATTTCAAAATCCATAATCTTTTATTTCCCAACATATTCCTTAATTTGGACAAGTATGGGATCATTATCTTGCTTTTCCCTCACCTCAGCACCTAAGGATGCCTTAGCCATCTCGTGCACCATAATCCTACCATCCTCGGAGTCAAACAGCTGAACTCTTAAGTTGGCAAGCTGATGAATGTCTTTCACCAATCCTGTCTTTTCCTCTTCTACATGAAAAAGGCTCCCCATGGACAACCTACTAAGAGCATCAGCAACTACATTAGCCTTACCTGGGTGATAAATGCAAACTCATGTCATAGTCCTTCAACAACTCAAGCCACCTTCTTTGTATGAGATTCATCTCCTTCTAGGTGAAAACATATTGTAAGCTCTAATGATCAGTGAAGATGTCCACATGCACCCCATACAAGTAATGACGCCAAATCTTGAGTGTAAAAACTACCGCCGCTAACTCAAGGTCATGGGTTGGGTAGTTCTTTTCGTGCACCTTCAGTTGCCTGGAAGAATACGCCACAACCTTTCCATGCTGCATAAGCACACACCCAAGTCCCACCTGGGATGCATCACAATACACCATAAACCCCTCAACTCCCTCAGGTAGAGTCAAGACTAGAGCAGAAGTCAAAAGATTTTTTAGCTTCTCAAAGCTACTTTCATAAACATTGGACCATATGAACTTAGCCTTTTTCTGAGTTAGATTTGTTAAAAGGGCAGCTATAGAGGAAAAATTATCCACAAATCTTCTATAATATCCTGCCAAACCCAAGATACTCTTAATGTTCGTCGGAGTCGTGGGTCTGGGCTACTTCGTCACCGCCTTAATCTTTTGAGGATCCACTTTAATCCCCTCACTAGACACATTATGGTTGAGTAAAGCCACCGAGTCTAGCCAAAACTCACACTTGGAAAACTTGGCATATAATTCCCGCTCCTTAAGAGTTTGAAGTACGATACGGAGGTGATTGGCATGCTCCTCCTCACTTCGGGAGTAAACCAGGATGTCATCAATGAATACAATAACAAACATATCCAGAAACTCCTTAAACACACTATTCATAAGATCCATGAATGTTGCAGAAGCGTTAGTCAAACCAAAAGACATGACTAAGAATTCGAAGTGGCCATACCGAGTACAGAAAGTGGTCTTAGGAATATCAGCCTCCCTAACTTTCAACTGGTGATAACCCGAATGGAGATTTATTTTAGAGAAATACTTAGCACCCTGAAGCTGGTCAAAGAAATCATCAATTTTGGGGAGATGGTACTTATTCTTCACTGTTACTTTATTCAGTTGGCGATAATCAGTATAGATACAAAGAGAACTATCTTTCTTATGCACGAAGAGTACGGGAGCACCCTAAAAAGAGACACTAGGGCAGATGAAACCTTTATCAAGGAGGTCTTTCAACTGATCCTTTAACTCTTTCAACTCGGCAAGAGCCATTCTATACGGTGGAATGGAAATGGGTCTAGTGTCAGGCAAAAGATCTATCCCAAAGTCTCTATATCGGGAGGGACCCCGGAAAGGTCTTCAGGGAACACTTTGGGAAACTCGTTAACGATGGGAATGGATTGGAGTAGGGGGCTCTAATTTTAGAGTCCCTAACCCATACCAAATGGTACAAACAACCCTTGGATATTATCTTTTGGGCCCAAAGGTAGGAGATAAACTTTCCCTTAGGTACCACGAGACTACCCTTCCATTCAAGGACTGGTTCATTAGGGAAGCAGAATTTGACTTTTCTAGTCCTACAATCCATATTAGCATAGTAGGAGTGACGCTGATCCATCCCTAAAATTGCATCAAACTCTATGTAACAACCGCTTCTGTCATTACGGGTGAACCATTCGTGCTAATTCTCAGAGTTAGAAAACTCTGAGTTTAGAAGTTTGAAATTCTAGGCTAGGCTAGTCTCGGCTAATTTTGGAGAGAGGTATGGTCTAGGGAAATCCAAGTAAGGATTGGGTTAAATGTTGATTTGATCTAGTTTTCTATTTAGCTAAGACATAAAGGAGTTCGGGAGACTTTTTGAAATCAAATTTGGGTAAGTAGAACTCTCGAAATCGAGGTTGACATAAAGGGGTTATTTTGGGACGTCGGGAAAATAAGTGTATTGTAAAATTCCCTCGACGCCAGAAGACGTTTTCATATTCTTTTGTACATAATTCTTGATACAATCTCTTATTTTTTGATTTTCTTGTAAACCAAATAGACCAATTTTAGGGACTTTACAATGTTATGTCCTGTGTCAACCATCGTAGCGGTTGACACTCTGCCATAGCGACCTCCGTCGTAGTGAAGAAAATACTGCTACAGCAGGAGTCAAAGTCGGTTAGCCTCCGCCATAGCGGATGACTCTGCTATGGCGGTACCGCTATAGCGGAGCGGACCGCTATAGCGGAGCATGATGGGATTTAATGCATAAACTTCCCCAAAATAGTTCAGTTTTTCTTCAAAACATTTTGGGAGAAGAAGGGGTGATTTTGGGCGATTTCCATCCATTTTCACCATTTTTCATCCTAAAGGTAAGGATTCTACTCCCCAAACTCCATAATATCTTTCCTACGCTATAGAATTGCTAGGGGTGGACTTGGAGAAAAGTTTGGGATAACCTAGGATTATAGAATCCAGGGAGAAAGGGAAATTCTAGGGTGCTAGAGTTCTTGGGTATTGTTTATAGTTAATGGGTAATGATCACCAAGCTTAAATTTTCTAAATGTATCGATATAAATGATAATCTTAGGTGAATTAATGGCGGGATAGCTTGAAAAGGGTTGGGATGATCATGGTTTGTGTTGGGGATTAGGATTTTGTATAATCCGGGTAATTTAGGCCAGTTAATTAACTATAATATTTATGTGTTTGTTTCTAGACCAAGAACAAGCAAGGGATCATGAAAAAGGAAAAGCTCTGGCACTGTAGAGCTTGATTATTCAAGGTAGGTGATGGTTATTGATTCCTGTATGCATTGTATGTTTGTGTACTTTTGTCTAAGTATTTGTATGGTTCGTATTGCTTAGGGAATGATTTAGGAATGTCCAAAAGTCCTGTTTTCAGTCTTGTGAAATGAACTAGGTGTTATTGCTTGCTTGTTTTCAGTTGGCTCGAGTACCACGCCTAGTACGGGTATACTAACGGTTGGCTCAGATACCATGCCTGGTATGGGATATACTAACGGTTGGCTGGGGTACCACGCCTGGTATGGGAAATACTGACTGGTTGGCTCGGGTACCACGCCTGGTATGGGTTTACTTTATTGTATTATTGCATTTTTACAAATGGTTCCCTGAGTGGACCGGGTTATGTTTATGATTTGTTATTGTGCATATGGTCCTTGAGAGACTGGGTTATCATCATATTGATTTGTTAGTTGGTCTTGGTATAGACCGGGTTGTATGTTTGACACTTAGTTATTGTATAAAGCGGATCCAGGGTGGGTTCGGGATATGTGATGCAGTATAATTATTGTTTAAGGTGGATTGTTGAGCATAGTTGTGAAAATGGATTACATATGGGGACAAGCTAGGGAGAGACTTGTAGTCTAGAATTACCTGTTGGCTTGTTTGCATGTTTCCTGTACTACATACTTGACTTTTGTACTGTTCATATACTGTTTATTTAGAACTGGATGATGATCCTACCAGTACATGGTGGTTGTGTACTGATATTGCACTTGTGTTTCTTTTTTGAGTACAGGAAATCTTCTGGCGATTGATGCATGACCTCACCTATAGACCTGACACTTTATGATATCAAGGGTGAGTTGTTCGATTGAGCTACCCTGGTTTCTTTCTTATTGGTTGTAGCCCACTTGTTTCGGGCTTAGACTATTGCTATTTTTGGGGATGCATCCACGTACTCTAGATTTTGGTAGCATTTTGGTACGATGACTTTCAGATTCTAGGGAGGGATTTTCCGCAGAATATTTATAAAAGATTTAGACTATTTTGAATTGCTAGTTTATTTTTTGCACTCTGGTTTTGAGCTGTTAGAACAGTAAAGTTCAGGGTCATTGATGGTTCTCTCACCCGGGGGTGGACGGGTGGATGCCACTCACGGTGGTCCGGGTCATGACAAAGATGGTATTAGAGACCTAGGTTCATTGATCTCATCGTACCAAAACAGGTCTAGTAGAGTCTTGCACAATGGTACAGAGACGTCTGTACTTCTCCGCGGGAGGCTATAGGACTTTAGGAAAAATATCTCTTCTTTTTTCCTTAATGTTGTAACTTTATTCCAATTTGTATCTGGTGATACAAATTGATATCTGAATCTTTCACTCTTCTGATCGTAGATGGTTAACACCAGGAACAATGGAGGTAGTGCAACAGTCCCAGCGGTGGGCTCGGCTGTCAGAGATAGAGGCAGGGGTAGGGGCAAAGGTCGAGGTAGAGCCACACCCGCCAGAGGTGGAGCTCAAGCTGCTACAGGATCACGAGAAGCGACCCCTCCCCCACCTCAGGAACAGGTTGTCGAAGATATGGAAGTTGTTGTGGAGGATGATGGGGCGCAAGCGGAGGTAACACCGGCTGGAGGTGCAGGCCTTCCCTCTATGATGCCTGAAGCATTTTAGCAGGCTTGGAACTTCTTTAGTGGTTTGGTTGGTGCCGGGGCCACCCCCGCGGGTGTTGCAAATTAAGCTCTGGGCACTCAACCAGCAGTCACTATGACTTCTAGGATGGATGCAGCTTCAGGCACCGGTGATTTCTTCAGGCCAATGCTAGGCTCGGTAATGACAGGAAGTGAACATAAGATGCTGACTAAGCTTCTCAAGCTGAAACCTCCCACATTTTAAGGTACTGATAGGGAAGATGCTTATGAGTTCATATTGGATTGTTATGAGAGGCTTCACAAGCTAGGCATTGTGCAATAACATGGGGTTGAGCTCATCATATTTCAGCTGCAGGGTGATGCCAAGCAGTGATGGAGATCTCATGTGGAATGTCGATCATCTGTTTTTCCCCCACAGACTTGGGAGCAGTTTCACGTTCTCTTCTTAGAAAAGTATGCACCCCGTACTCTGAGATAGGAAAAAGGATGAGTTCTTGAATTTGGAATAGGGTAGCATGTCGATTTCTGCTTATGAGGCTAAGTTTCACGCTTTGTCTCATTTTGCTACACAGTTGTTGGGTTCCGAGGAGGAGCGGGTTCAATTGTTTTTGAAGGGTTTGAATACTCAGCTTCAGGTATTGTCTGTGCACATGACTTCATCAGGGAAAGGCTTTAATGAAGTGGAAGATTATGTAAAGAAACTTGAGGGTGTTAAGCAAGTGGAACAGGCTAAAGTGTTAGCCAAGAAGCCCTGGAATTAAGGAAATTATAGTGGTTCATACTCCGGGGGGTAGAATAAGCAGATATAATCAGCCCGTCCTATTCAGTCAGCTCTTCCAACTGCTACAGGTGGTCGTTCGGGAGCTAATCAGTAGTTTTCAGCTCCTAGAGGCCAGGGAGCCTCTTACACACCTACCAGCATGCCTGCACTTGATCGTGGTTGCTTCCATTGTGGTGATCTGGTCCATTTTAAGAGGGAGTGACCTCAAAGGTAGACTGGTAATTAGGTTCAGCAGCAGTCTAAGGCTGTGGTCTCGGTAGGTAGAGGTGGTTATGCTAGAGATCATCCACAGGGTGGGCGAGGTAACTTTCAGGGAGGCCGGGGAGACAGAGGGAATGGCGGCGTGGGCAGGGGTGCGATGCAGCCGACCAAGGAATTTTCCCAGATTGATGATCAGGCTCACTTTTACGCATTTCCAGGAAGGTCCGAGGCTGAAGCATCAGACGCAGTGATTACAGGTACTATTCTTATCTGTGATAGGATGGCTTCGGTACTTTTTGACCCAGGTTCTACATATTCATATGTGTCTGTGAAATTTGCTATGGTTCTGGATTTGACTTGTGATATCCTTGATTCCCCTATCCATGTTTCTACCCCGATTGAAGAGTCGGTGATTGTGACTCTTGTTTATTGTAGTTGCTCTATTGTATTTATGGGGTTGCATACGTGGGTAGACTTGGTAATTCTGGATATGGTAGACTTCAATGTCATTTTGGGCATGACCTGGTTATCCCCTTATCATGGTGTGTTAAATTATAACACCAGGTCTGTGGCTCTAGAAATTCTGGGTAAGGATAGGCTAGAGTAGGAAGGAGTGTATAGTGCAAAGCCAGTCAAGGTGATAATTTGTTCGGGCTAGAAAACTAGAGGGGAAGGGGTGTCTAGCCGTTTTGGCTCATCTCCGGGATGATAGTGTGGAGTCCCCATTTATTGAGTCAGTTCCAGTTGTTTCAGAATTTCGAGAGGTGTTTCCAGCAGATTTGTCGGGTATCCCTTTGAATAGGGATATCGATTTATGTATTTACTTAGAGCTGGGCACTCACCCAATTTCCATCCCTCCTTATCGTATGGCTCCGGTAGAGTTAAGGGAGCTTAAGTCTCAGCTTCAGGAACTCCTAGATAAGGTATTTATCCATCCTAGTGCTTCGCCTTGGGTGCTCCGGTCTTGTTTGTGAAAAAGAAGGATAGTAGTATGCGGATGTGCATAGATTACAGGCAACTGAACAAGGTCACCATCCGGAATAAGTACCCTTTACCCCGTATTGATGATCTTTTTGACCAGTTACAGGGTGCATATGTGTTTTCAAAAATTGACTTGAAGTCGGGATATCATCAGTTAAAGATTAGGCCTGGACATTTCTAAGACTGCTTTTAGGACTCGGTATGGACATTACGAGTTCTTAGTGATGTAGTTTGGGTTGACCAATGCACCGACAACATTCATGAGTTTGATGAATGGGGTGTTTAAACCTTACTTGGATTCATTCATCATCGTTTTTATTGATGATATTTTGATCTACTCCAAGAGTAGGGAGGAGCATGCTGAACATCTCCGTATAGTGTTGGACATTTTGAGACCTCAAAAGCTTTATGCGAAGTTCCCTAAGTGTGATTTTTAGTTGACTTCGGTCATATTTTTGGGGCATGTAGTTTTAGAACAAAGGGTGATGGTAGATCCCCAGAAGATTGAGGAAGTCAAGAGTTGGGTCCGGCCTAGCTTTGTGACTGAGGTGAGGAGTTTTGTTGGGCTCGTAGGCTACTATCGTAGGTTCATCAAGGATTTTGCATCTATTTCTACCCACTTGACAAGGCTGACTCAGAAAGATGTACCATTTGTGTGGTCCGACAAGTGTGAGGAGAGCCTCCAAAATCCCAAGACACTTCTGACCACGGCTCCTATTTTGTCTTTGTCGGTTGAAGGTAAGGACTTTATTGTTTATTGTGATGCTTCACATTCTGGTTTGGGTGCTGTGTTATTGTAGGATAGAAATGTGATATCCTATGCTTCTAGGAAATTGAAAGTGCATGAGAGAAATTATTTGACTCACGATTTGGAGTTGGCAGTGGTGGTGTTTTCACTCAAGATTTGGAGACACTATCTTTATGGTGTCAAGTGTGAGGTGTTCGCCGACCATCGCAGTCTGCAACATGTATTCACTCAGAAAGACTTGAACCTGAGGCAGAGAAGGTGGATGGAGTTCTTAAAGGACTATGATGTGACCATTCAGTACCATCCGGGTAAGGCTACTGTGGTGGCAGACGCATTGAGCCAGAAGATAGTTAGCATGGGCAGTTTTGCTTATTTGGGGGTGTCCAAACGACCACTTTCTAAGGAGATTTAGGAATTGGAATTTAAATTCATGCACTTGGGTATTTCAGAACAAGGTGGGGTATTGGACAGTATTGAGGTCAAATCCACTTTCATAGAGGAGATAAAGGCCAAACAGTTTCAGAATTCGCAGTTGAGCAGGCTTCAGAGCAAGGCAATATCCAGAGAGTCCGGGGATGCCATGTTGGATTCTGGTGGTGTGTTCAATTTTAGAGGAAGGATTTGTGTTCCTGGGGTTGATGACATAATTCAAAAAGTGTTGGCAGAGGCTCATAATTCGCGGTATTCGATTCATCCGGGTATAACTAAGATGTACAGAAATTTGAGGCAACTTTATTGGTGGTGTGGATTGAAAAGGGACATAGCGGATTTTGTGTCCAAGTGTCATAATTGCTAGCAGGTCAAGTATGAACACCAAAGGCCTGTAGGACTACTTCAAAGAATGCCCATTCCAGAGTGGAAGTGGGAATGGATAGCCATGGATTTTGTGGTAGGTCTCCCCAAGACTTTGGGGAAGTATGACTCTATTTGGGTCATTATTGACAGGCTGACCAAGTCAGCTCACTTCATTCTGGTCAGGGTGGATTACAATTCACAGCAATTGGCTAAGATCTATGTGAAAGAGGTTGTGAGATTGCATGGGGTACCACTGTCTATCATTTCAGATAGGGGTATGCAGTTTACCTCTAAGTTTTGGGGTAAGTGATGTGCCAGCGTTCTACGACACATTTGACTCCTTTAACTAAGAATAATCATAAGTTTTTAAGCAACCGTTGTTGTTTTTGATGGTTTTATGTTTAACTTGCAGGAAATTGAACCAAGATAGAAAATGGTTGAAAAAGTATCAAAACAGCCCACTGGTTAAGGGTGGTGACTCACCTGAAGAGTCACCACGAACTTGGTGAATCACCAGGCAAGCCACTAAGTCAAAATAGCCCACTGGTTAAGGGTGATGACTCACCTGAAGAGTCACCATGGACTTGGTGAATCACCAGGCAAACCACCACACCAAGGCATAAGCTCCAACTCACTGTTTAGCTATGACGACTCCCATGATGACTCTCCAAGTCCATGGGGAGTCGTCACAACAAGCCACCACACCAAGGCAGAAGCTCCAACTCTCTATTTAGCCATAACGAGTTGTCAAAGCCATGAGGACTCGTCACAGTGAACCGTCAAGATGAGATAGAATTTGTACATAAAACGCATTTGAAAAATGTGTTTTACACTAGAGTCATCAACTTGAAGCAGAGAAGGCAGCTAAACTGGTTAGGGTGACGACTCATTGTGATGAATCATCATGAGCCTGATAAGTCGTCAAGTAACCCGTCAACTTGAATCAGGAGTCCAAAATTCTATTTATGAACTTTATTTCCTAGACTACTATAAATACCCAGTGTTAGGGTTATTTTATTATTCATTACTGAATATTTTTATACACGTTTTGGACGATTTTGGGAGGAGAAAACACGACACAACACATTTTCTTCTTTTTCATTCATTGTTCTTGGGATTTTGGCTTAGTTTTCTTGGATAATTGAAGCTTGTGTTCATATATTGTAAGAATCCTTTCTTTATATCATGAATACTATTATCTTCTCTTTCCCTAATAGCATGAGTAGCTAACCTGCCATAACTAGGGTAGTGGGAACCATGGCATAGCAATGAACTAGGGGTCGGATGATATTGGGTTCAATATATATTGCATATTACGTTGTTAATCTTATGTTTATATCATTTTCTAATGGTTGCAGATATTAGAACAAGTCTAGGTTTGGTTTGCTTGAACAAAGGAATTAATACCCAGAAAATTGAATTAACAACAAGGATTCGGGACTACTAACTCCTGTCTAATGATTTACGCTCTAGCGAGGTTAATCTACTTGGAGTATAAATTGAGTTTTGTATTGTATCTTTTAAAGTTTGAAAGAATTGAAAAGAGAATGCGTCTATTTGGTTGAGAAACGTTTAGACGTAAGAACGATTTTAATTACTTCGTATTAGGCATATGAGAAGAACCCGATTGAACTCTAGCTCGAGGTTGTTGATTAATCCATGGTGAACAGATCCCTAGTTCACCTCTTCTACTGAATTTTACTCGTTGAGACTTGTAATTTGTTATTTGAAATAAACAAAGATTGATCAATACAACCCCCCCATTTACCAGAAACTATTGATTATTAGTCATCTAAGTCACTAACGACTTAATTTGTACCTTATTCCCTGTGGGATCGACCCTAACCTTTGTTGGGTTCTATATTTGACAATAACCGATTATGCTTCTTAAGTGAGGTGTAATTTGGGAGTATCAAATTTTGGCGCCATTGCCGGGGAATACGATTATTCATTAAGTTCGGTGTGGTTAGTTGACTCTTGTCATACTTTCCTGATTTACTTTTATTTATTATTTTTGTTTATTACAGGGTATAGAGTTGTGCATGCCAAGTACCTGACGCTCGAGTGAACTAATATTATCCTAAGACCCCGAGCTTGCTAGACCTTTAAGGAGAAACATGAATGCACAACAACATGAGGCAGCAAGACTCGCTGCAGCTCAGCAGGCCCAGCAGCACTTGAATGCTGATGATATTGTGGATGATGCTACGTTGGGTGACGAGGCTACAGTGGGTGATGGTAGAGTGGCAGATAATGTTAGTAATCTTGCTCCTGCCGAGCAAAGGCCGCAGCCGAGAGGTAGAGGTCGACAGTAACTAAGGCAAGTTGCTTTAGATGATGATGATGACCTTGACATAGATGGAGTTGGTGCTACAGGAGGTATTGTTCTTCATCCATTAACATTAGGCGCTAAGTTTAATATCACCAGTACAATGATCCAGTTGTTAAATCTGAAGGGGTTGTTTAGAGGTGTAGCTGGTGATGACCCCAACAGGCATCTAATCAATTTCGTGGGGATCTGCAAATCATTTAAACTACCGGGTGTAAGTCAAACAACTATCATGCTTAGGTTGTTCCCATTGTCTCTGTCTGATGTGGTTGACAGAGCAAACTCTGGATTCTATAACAACCTGGGGTGAGTTGAGGGACGATATTAATAATTTCCGATAGCAACCACACGCGGCCCTACATGAACCCTGGTTGAGGTTTAAAAAGAAGTTAACCCAGTGCCCAGACCACCAACTGATAGATGGGTTTTTGATGCAGACATTTACATATCGCTGAATTTGGCTACCAAGCTGACGCTTGATTATGCAGCAGGAGGAGCATTCATAGGGCTCACTTTCATTGAGGCCACCAATATTCTGGATCGGCTCACCAAAACAAACAGAGCCTGGCACACCTGAGATTTAAAAGTGGCCACTAGTACTTATACTATAGGTATGACAACTGAGTAGCGTCGAAAAGAGGAAGAGTGGGATCAAGATATGGCCCACTTGAAGACACAGATGGACTTGCTAATGAAATATTTGTTGGCAGGTAAAATTGAGAAGGTAAAAGCTATAGGTGCACAGGGTAAAGCAACTAAGGCAGAATCTGAAGAAGAAGCTAATTACTTGGGGGATTTCCAAGCTTATGGCCAAGGAAACCAAGGTCGGAACAATTACTATAAAAAGCCGGGTTATAAGAATCGAGAGCAAGGTGATTGGAGGAGCAAGGATGACAGAGGTGGATTGTATGTTCCACCTGGGAATTATGATAAAGCTAGCAGCAGTGCGAGGACTTCCAGTATGGAAACCATGTTGGCTAAAGTGTTGGTTAAGGTAGAGTCTACCGACGCTGGAGTACAAAAGATCAAGAGGGATCTATCTTCATTGAGTCAGCTGGTGGATTCACACTCTACATCGATTAAACAGTTGGAGCACCAGATTGGGAAATTATCCATAACTATGAACCCACGCAAGAATGGAACTTTAGCTAGTGATACCATACAAAATCCAAGGAATGACGGAAGTTGTATGACTATCTCTATAAGGAGTGGCAAATTCTTGTCCGACCCACACCCATTGGTTCAGCCGCAAGAAAAATATGCAGAAGATGAGAATGAGATGGTAGATGATGACTTAGGCACTAATGATGCTCCGAAAGTAGGTGCTAAAAAATCTACTACGGAAAACGATTTTGAGCCTGTGATTGAAGAAAAAGGCAAGGAAGTTGAAAAACTTCCAACTACGATACCTAGGCCACCTCCTCCGTTTCCATAAAGGTTGAACAAAAAAGTGAAAGATGGCAAGTTGCACAAGTTCATGACCATGCTCAAGCAGATATCAATGAACATCCCACTGGTGGAAGCTCTTGAGCAAATGCCCGAATACGCAAAGTTCATGAAGGACTTAATTTCCAAGAAGAGGTCAGTGAGCTTTGAGACAGAAGATAACCTCCACCACTGCAGTGCAATTTCTTCGAGATCGTTAGTGCAAAAGAAGAAATATCCAGGTGCTTTTATTGTTCCCTGTACAGTTGGGAAATTCAATTTCAAAAAAGCCTTATGTGATCTTGGTGCTAGCATCAACTTGATGGCACTAGCAATCTATAAGCAGTTGGGCTTGGGAGCTCCCAAACCAACTACCATGAGGGTATTAATGGCCGACCGTTCTGTAAAGCGACCAGTGGGAATATTGTATGACGTGTTAGTGAAGATTGGTAAGTTTATATTCCCAAATGACTTTGTAATCTTGGATTGCAAAGTGGACTTTGAAGTTCCCATAATCTTGGGATGGCCATTGTTAGCCACTGCAAGAGTGTTGGTCGACATAGAGAGAAATGAACTGACATTCAGACTGAACAATGAATTTGTCAAGTTTGATGTGTGTAAATTGATGAAGCCACCGAGAGACATGAGGGTGGTCTCGGTTATCAATGTTATTGATAAAGCCCATATGGATATACATATTAAGGAAAAGGGTGTTTTGAGACCCTAGATGTTGTGAGGATGATGTTGGAATCGCAGAAAGAGAAACTTGTAGAAGAAGGCGATGAGAACAAATTAAGGAAAAGAAAACACCGTAAGAGAATCAACAAAGAAAAGGAGTTAGAAAGAGTGAATAAGCCGTCTCGAACAGCTGAGGAGCCGATAAAAGAGAAAGTTGGAGCTCAATTGGCTGATGTTGCTTGCACCTGTTCCAGAGATTGCTCCTACCTCAGAGACCACGACGATCTCCAACATTGTACCAGACTCTAAGGCCTAAGGGCTTCACAGGTATTCCTTTCTCTCATAGTTTTAGCTTTCACATGTATGCATTGGGGACAATGCATGAGTCTAAGTTAAGGGTGTTGGGATACCTAAGAGTCTATCACCATTGAGGGTTTTTGTTGCTGTGTTTCTTTTCCCTCGGTGTGTTATCTAGTAGAACCGGCATTTTTAGGTTGTCATTTAAGTTTTGTTTGTGTTGTGTTGTGGTGGCTATAGAAAGCATGGCTTTTTGCAAGTTGAACTAAAAAGGATCCCCCTCCAAAAAATGACTAAAAAGGAGTCCCCTCTGAAAAATGTTGAATTTGTACTTATGTTTGAAGTGGTTAACTGTTCTGGATCCTTAAATGCCATTATGTGGTTGTGACTGTAATAATCGTGCTTAAGTCGAGCTGTTGTTTTGATAGTTGGTAGTGGTATGGTTTCTTGGTGCCAAGTGTGTGTGAGCTTATTGTTATAAACTCTTACTCTATGCATGCATCTAGAACTTGCCCGGCCTATTCTGTTAAATTTGAAGTTGGTTGCTTAGGAAAGGATCACAGGCCCTTTTTGTGTGCAGTCAACTTAGCGTAAAAGACCATCCAAATGTAAATAACCCCTTTGATCCCTGTTTGAGCCAAAGTTGACTTTGTTCTTTCGATAACCTCTTACCTTTCCCTTTTAACTTTGAATCTCTATTTTGGCCCTGGTCCCTCCTTGGACATTGTGCACCTCAACTCAGGCAATTAGCCTAAGTTGAGGGTGGCTACTGTAGAGGTACATGATAATAAAAATGGGGTTGTACTTAATTGGTTGTTGTTGGGATAGAAAGTGCAGGTGTGTGCCAAATGAAAAGACAGAAAAAGAACTAAAAAAGAAGTGAAAAAGAAAGAAAAAGAGTTATCAAGTTAAAAAGTCCACACCTGTAGCAAGAAATAATGAAATCAAAGGTGATTAAGAGTAGATAGAATAAGTTTGAGTGGAAATAATAGGTCGATGATTACAAGGAGGGTTTAATCACTATTCCCTAAATGTATCCTACCTGGACCCAAAGCCCCATTACAAGCCAAAACAAGTCCTGTAGTGACCTTGAGCAACTTTCTGAAAAACTGAAATAGAATAGCAAGGGCAAGTCTATGGTATCGCATGTGCACGATTTGAAATCATTTGTGAGTGTGAGCATTTTACTTAGTCCCAAAATCTTGTGTATGGGACTTCTTTGTGGTAAGGGCACTGGGATTTTGGCATTATCTACTGATTATTGGGATAACTGCTTTGTGTGTATGTAAAATATTCTATCATATCGGAATGACATGCTTGGATCCTTACAAATTAATCTTTGAACACTTGTGGAGTACTGGGGGCTTGGTTTAAATTGATTAAACTGTTGAATGACCATGGTTTGCTAGAGACATGTTGGTTGTATTCTTAGTTGAGTCATCTCTTTTGTTTTTGTTGTCATGTTTCTTGAGGACAAGAGAACATTTTAAGTTGAGGTGTTGATTTGCTGACGTTCTACGGTATATTTGACTCCTTTAACTAAGAATAATTGTGAGTTTTCAAGAAACCATTGTTGTTTTTGATGGTTTTATGTTTAACTTGCTGGAAATTGAACCAAGATAGAAAATAGTTGAAAAAGTATCAAAACAGCCCACTGGTTAAGGGTGGTGACTCACCTGAAGAGTCACCACGGACTTGGTGAATCACCAGGAAAGCCACCAAGTCAAAACAGCCAACTGGATAAGGGTGGTGATTCACCTGAAGAGTCACCACGGACTTGGTGAATCACCAGGCAAACCACCACACCAAGGCAGAAGCTCCAACTCACTATTTTTAGCCATGACGACTACCATGACGACTCTTTAAGTCCATGGGGAGTCGTCACAACAAGCCACCACACCAAGGCAGAAGCTCCATCTCTCTGCTTAGCCATGACTACTGCCATGATGAGTCGTCAAAGCCATGACGACTCATCACAGTGAACCGTCAAGACGAGACATAATTTGTACATAAAACGCATTTGAAAAATGAGTGTTACACTAGAATCGTCAACTTGAAGCAGAGAAGGTAGCTAAACTGGTTAGGCTGACGACTCATTGTGATGAATCATCATGAGACTGACGAGTCATCAAGCAACCCGTCAACTTGAAGCGGGACTTCAAAATTCTATTTTTGGAACTTTATTTCCTCGACTACTATAAATACCCAGTGTTAGGGTTATTTTATTATTCATTAATGAATATTTTTATACACATTTTGGACGAGTTTGGGAGGAGAAAATATGACACAACACGTTTTCTTCTTCTTCATTCATTGTTCTTGGGATTTTGGCTTAGTGTTCTTGGATAATTGAAGCTTGTGTTCATATATTGTAAGAATCCTTTCTTTATAGAATGAATACTATTAGATCAGGTCATTACAACAGATACCAATTTACCCATCGTTCATCCCCGAAAGATCCCACAAGAAAAAGGAAGAAGAAACTAGTCCAGGGCTCTCATAGCCCCCCTGACAGCGTAATTATGATCCTACGCGAAATATCAAACTTCCCTCTATTTAGTCATACTCGACCTAAGATGAAAATATTATGATCCCACTTTGATAAAGAAATTTCCTTCCCCGAGCTATCCAAAAGAATTTAAAAGTAACCTTCCCCGAGTACCCAAGAAATCTGAAGGCTCGTAGAAAATTAAAGCGCAAAAATTTTAAAGGACTCGGGAGAAACCTTTCCATTCCCAAGTTACCCTGCCATACGTAATAGCAGATATTATACTACCGTAGTGGTACCACTATAAAAAGGTGCCAACCGCTATAGCGATTGGAAATAGTCCAAAAGAATTTAAAAGTAACCTTCCCCGAGTACCCAAGAAATCTGAAGGCTCGTAGAAAATTAAAGCGCAAAAATTTTAAAGGACTCGGGAGAATCCTTTCCATTCCCAAGTTACCCTGCCATCCACAATAGCAGATATTATACTACCGTAGTGGTACCACTATAAAAAGGTGCCAACCGCTATAGCGCTTGGAAATAGTTGAAATAGGGGAGAAACGGGTTTCATTCCCATTCTCCTCTATTTTCCTTCAACAATACTCCCTTTCGAAAACTTTAGGTAACAATCATACTCGCTTACTCTCCTACTTCATTGCACGATTATAGGCCAGATTTTGATAGAAAATAGTGAATTTGGTTAGATATTATAGTTGGTTTTTGCGTTTGAACTTAGGTTGGATTTTTGTTGGATTTCCGAAGCATGGATTCTTCCCTTATGTTTACAACGCCTCCACAGTGTTCTGGGCATAAGGATTATGGAACTTTTGGCCAAAAAGGGGCTCAAAAGGTGGGGGAGGTAAAGGGTTTTTCTTGGAGAAAATTTGTGATTTGGATGAATTTAGGGGTTATAATGCCCAAATTTTTGCATATGACAGTGATAGGACACTTTAGAAGTACTAATCTGAACTTAGAATGTTAAAAATGGAGTTTTGGGTCAAGGGACGCCATTGATGCACCCCTTGAAGTTCTGGGATGATGAAGATTGCTATAGCGGAACCCAAACGCTATAGCAGTCCAGATATAGCAAAGAAATTCCCACTATAGCAGTTCTTCTATAGCGGATGGTTGTCCGCTATAACGGAAGGTCGAAACCAGTAGCCTCCTAAGCATATACTTAGAGAGACTTTTCCTTTTAAAACTCATTTCCTTACGCTTATCAAATTCTAACCCCCGCCCCTTGCAACATTGTAGGTTAACACACTTAATGGATGGAGAACAAGTACCCGAGTATCCCTATGTTAGGTTCCCCGATGATGCTAGTCAGGAGATGTTCTGGGACTACTACATGATAGGCTTCTATTTTGAGAGGACCTTTAAAATGGACAGGGTGGATGAGAAAGCAACTGCCTTCTATCGCAGGCTCCAAGTGTTTGGCTGGGGCCCGTTGGTGGTGGCTCCCCCTTTCTGGCATCCAGGCTGGGTGCGGGTGTTCTATGTCATACTCCCCACCATTTTTTGGGATGAACCCAATACCACTATTTGCATCTGAGGCATGGATGTCCCGTAGACTCTCAGACTATTAATGAGGTGCTAGGAGTGCCTCAGATTTCTAATGCGACATATGAGGCCAAGGTTTGACTGTGGGACACGACTTGGCTGAGGGACACCTTAGTAGAGAAAGAGTTCAGAGGTGAGGTCTTCTTGCCCAGTGCTGAGGGAATTACTAGTTCCTTCTTTTCTGCGAATGCTAGGAGGTGGTTGAATTTGTTGTCCCGGAGGATTCATTCGTCGGGCAATACCACCGATGTGACTTTTGTTCGGGTTTTGGTGATTGCTTGTGCTATTTAGGGGATCATTCTGAATGTGGGGGACCAGATCATCTCTTAGTGGAGGGACTTCTACCGGGGTCCTAGGAAAGACCCCTTTCTTTTGGGTTTGGTGTCTGAGTTGTGCAGGCGGGTTGCGGTGACCGAGGATCATAATGATAGGGTGCTAGAGATGGATGTTTCCCTCAAACCCCTCTGGGTGAAAGTGGTCACCTCTGAGAATAAAATAAAGGTGGACGAAGCAGGAAGCAGACACGCTGCCAAGGATGTTGATGGTGATGATGATGACACTCCCGCCCCTCCTTCCCAGTCCCAGCCCCTGATTACTAGCAGCCAGCTTGAGGAGAACCTAGCCGCGGTCCAGTGATTTATAGAGGATACTGCTTCTGGAGGTACAGCCCCGCCCCCCTCTGCTCAGGATTTTGCAGCACTCCAGAGGGAGTTAGATGAGGAGAAGAAGAAGAGGCTCTCCCGGGATCGCATGTTTGCCCGGATGTGGAAGACCATTAAGGTCATGTTCACTTGCGTTGCCCCTCTTCAAGAGCTTCCCCAACTTGAGCATGTGGACATGCAGGAGTTTCCCTTCCCCAATTCAAGTCACATATATACTTCTCTCTATTTACCCTATGAATGGCTGTTAGTCGATCATCCATGCCTTACCACAGCCTTTCGATTAGATACCAATTGGAACCTTCCCAGTTCCAACTTCTCTTGCTTATCTCATTGCAGCCAGAGTCAAATGGCATCCCTACCTTGTTGAGATACCAATTGGAATCGAGCGATACCAATTGGACTCAACCCATACAAGAAAGTAACAAACTGCACGAAAGGAATGAAAGATGAGAGGTGATTCCTAGAATGCTTCATAGCTTCCCAAGGATTAGATGTGGACGTCAATACACTAATCTGCATGACTCTATTTGACATTTTGCTCTTGTACAAGGAGACTGGTAACCTAGGATATGATACCGTTTGTCACCACCCAACTACTGGGCCGTGCGGGCACCTACTCTAAGCACCTAGATAGGAGAACCCTTACCACCCGATCCAACAGGTAAATGCGGAAATTAAAAGTAAAACATAAGGAATTAGTCTTTTTAAAACTCGAAATATCTCTTACAATATTGAAATACAATAAAACTTTTTACAACTTGAAAACAACCCTCCCTAGAATCTAGTATAAGCAGGTACAAGAGCTACTACAGGAGAAATGCAAGAAAATAACAGAAGACACAGCTTCTTCCATGGAATTGAAGAGTAGAAGCTGTTGGAGATCGACATCATCCTGTACCTATGAAACATCAATGATCCTGCAACCAGACTATACCCAAAGGTATAACAAGAGTAGTATCAGTACAAACACACGTACTGATAGGCATCATTGGTCGACCCAAATCCATACATACCATCATATAAGAAATCAAGAGAAAATATGCAAATAACTACAATACTCCAGCCCTTCTACATCCACCTTTACCACCAAGACATTAACACCTATGGACTTATTCATTCCGTCCCCAGCCTTCTTATCCCGTTCCACTGCCAACTCCACCATTCAGAGACTCTACACCCTGATACCTAGGACTTTCCAAGTCATACTTAACCCTTAGACTTCCCAAGTCACTTTAACCCTTAGACTTATCAAGTCACCTTAACCCTTAAACTTCCCAAGTCACATTAACCCTTAGACCGACAACTATGTCAAGACCCGGACTACCACTCCATTATCCAAGTCAACCACCAAGCAAATAACAGAAGACACAGCTTCTACCATGGAATTGAAGAGTAGAAGCTGTTGGAGATCGCCATCATCCTGTACCTATGAAACATCAATGATCCTGCAACCAGACTATACCCAAAGGTATAACAAGAGTAGTATCAGTACAAACACACGTACTGATAGGCATCATTGGTCGACCCAAATCCATACATACCATCATATAAGAAATCAAGAGAAAATATGCAAATAACTACAATACTCCAGCCCTTCTACATCCACCTTTACCACCAAGACATTAACACCTATGGACTTATTCATTCCGTCCCCAGCCTTCTTATCCCGTTCCACTGCCAACTCCACCATTCAGAGACTCTACACCCTGATACCTAGGACTTTCCAAGTCATACTTAACCCTTAGACTTCCCAAGTCACTTTAACCCTTAGACTTATCAAGTCACCTTAACCCTTAAACTTCCCAAGTCACATTAACCCTTAGACCGACAACTATGTCAAGACCCGGACTACCACTCCATTATCCAAGTCAACCACTATGACTCAATGACCCATGGAAAACTCAACTACCCGATCACTAGGCCACATACATTTGTAATACGAATTACCTGTGCTTGGACAACCCTAGAAACACCTAGGACATACCTAACACGTAATAACAACCAGTAAAACAACTCCAGACTCTCAGTCTACCTTCTAACTCCAATCATAAGGGACAGGTTCAACGATCGTTTAACAACAAACAATAATCATGACACTTACCCTTTTTATATTACCCAGACCAACTAAGGATCCCTAGACCAACACCTAGTATTAACATGCAATGTCCGGTCCACCCCAAGACCAACCCCACCTTTAAGTGTAACACTCCGGCCTCTCAAGGACCAATTTGCAATATCACAACTTCAGCAATCAACCCGGTCCACTCATGGAACCTTCGACAAACACAGTCAACAATGCATAATTAAAACCGTACCAGGCGTGGTACCCGAGCCAACCAATATAAAACCTGTACTAGACGTGGTACCCGAGCCAGCCATTAGTATCCCATAGCAGGCATGGTACCTGAGCCAACCGAATATTACACAGAGCGAACAGTCAATACTTAAATGAACAAAAAAATACCCTTGTAAAACCAACAAGCAACAATCAAGTTCATTTCACATGATTGACACCCTAAATACTTGAATATTCATAACTTCCTTTCCTAAGCATGAAAGCACATATAATACTAAGCTATAGTTACATGTATATACATTGAATTTGACAAGACATTAACCATCACCTACCCTACAATCTGGTTCACAACCCCAACCTTAAATTCTTGTCCGGGGACTAAGTCCCGGTTCACCCTCTAGACACGTATTCCACTGATACATCAATTTAGGAACCCCCTTTAACTAGTCATTTAATTACCCAGAGCATTTTTGGCTTCCGAACCTTACCAATAGTCTAGTCCTCTTAACCCAACTAGACATGTATAGACCACTCGGAATGTAACACATCACCCCAACCCAATCATTTTTTTATTAAGAACCAGTCAAAATACAACAATCCTCTAGACTCCATGCCCAAAGGCCTAAACATGAATTCTTCTTTTCGTCTATACAATAATATGAAATGGAAACAGGTCAAAGTCTACTCAATGAAAAGAATCTAGCCTACCTGGAGGCCAAGCAGCTGCACAACGCATATTCTGGCTATGTGAAGGCATTTCTTGATGGATGACAAGCCCGAAATCTATGGTTTCGCATCCTTTTAGCCAGAATCTTTCCTCCCCATGCATCCCAAGCCTTGGAGAAGCCTAGGAGGATTTTTGGAGTAACCCTCGTATATTTTCTAACTGAAGAGGAGAAGTCTTTTATAAAAGTCGCGTAATTTAGCTTCTGTTTTTTACCATACCGCTATAGCAGACGGCTGACCGCTACAACGGTGGTGCTATAGTGGAATAATTCCGCTATAGCAGAGTGATGTCAGCCTGTATCAATTTCCAAAAATCTAAAATTTCCATCACGTCAATCTCACTTAATTCAAAACGTATTTTAATCGTTCCCAAAATCCACGATACGGTGATTTCTAAGATAACAATGAATCAGGTCGTTACACTTTTTCTTTTAGAAGGTCCTATTATACCCCTAAACTAATCAATATATATATATAAAGGAGGAACTTCATCCCGGTGACGTGGTGCTCTCTAAGGCCTAGAATCATATTTATCTTTTTTGTGATTTTTTTGGACAATTTTCTTATTTTCTTCCTATTTAAATGTTATATTAGAAAATGTAAAAAATATTTCTTAATTATATTCTCTTAATTACTCATCAATTTTTCAGTTTAGAAATCCCAAAGGTCTATGTCATTATTACTTTAATAATCATTTGTGCAATAAAACATGCATAAAACGTAGAAAAATTGTGGCTCAAAGGATGTGAATTTCTTCAAGAACCAACTCATTAATCTTCTCCTCTTACCCCCTACTTTTTCTTCCTCAAGATGATCTCAAACTGGTAAATGGTAGGGCTCTTATTATCTTGGTTATGGAAGCATATGTGATCAAGAATGTGGCATCAAGATTGAAATCAACGCGCATAAGTTATTATTGTGTTCTCAAAAAGAAAGTGAATCATCTTAAAAGATTTTCAGTAAGTATTTATTTCTTAATTTTTAAATACATTTTTATTTTTTAAAAAGAAAACGTTTAGAAAATGAATTATACTATTGCTTTTCTATAGGTGAAGGCGGTGTCTGATTTTCTTTTTTATGTTTATATTACGATTTTATAAAGTTAAAAATATGTGAGGTTATTTGTTGGATTAATTAAATATAGTACTATTATTTTTTTTCTCCGGATGAGAACGTATGCTAGCTTTTTGTTTGTACGTGACATAAATTTTATTATGAAAAATCATCTTTTATAAGTTTATCAAATTATTTTTGAAAACTAAAATTAATTTAACTTTTCTCCTCTTTTTGACTTATTTTTTGATATGTAGTGAGAAACACTATTAATGTATTGTTTGATGGCAGTAAATTATTAGTTGCATCTAAAGAAGAGGAGAAGAAAAAGAAGGAAATAGAAGGAGTTGGGAAGGAAGATGGAGATGAAACGACACAAGAGTTTTGTCGTTGAGAACGAGGATAACACCTAGCTCAATTATTTGAAAGATACTATATTCTACATTCTCGTGTTCAGATTAATTATTTTTCTCTTACAATGTATAGATGTCTTTTCTATTTCTTTTGATTTGAAATAAAAATTAACTTTTATTGTGAGTAAAGTTACAAGATCCCAAAATCTTTGTCAGTAGTTGTCAATCGATTAAATTTTAAAATATTAGAGTATTATTTTGTGTTATTTTAGAAATAATAATTTTTTCAAAATTTGAGTTGCAAATTCGAGAAATATAAAAAAACTATGAGTGCTAGAGATGATTGGTCAAACTTGAAAGGTAATAAGATAGGTAACTATCTATAATCTATATAGAGTATATATTAAAGCTAGGTATAAATAAGGTGATTTGAAACCTCTCTATGACCTAGAAGATCATTTATTTTTTCTCTCTTGAATTTTCATCATTTTTTCTCGTTTATCTATAATATATATTAAAAATAAGAAAGTCAACTTTCATAACTTGTACCTCTTTAATTTAACTTATATTTTTAATAATCTCCATAACTCCTATTCATTTTAGGTTTATAACCCCCAAACTTAAATGTATAAGCTAAGTTAATAATAATTTATTGTGTTCCTCCCCATATACTTATATAAATTTATATATGTAGAGTAAGCTTTTTTTTAACCAAATATTGGTGTACTGTTACATTCACGAGCAAAAAATGTGTAAGGTATGCATATTGGCCTTCCGACTTCCCTTGCTCTTTTGGTTATAATCATGTTGAAGAGATTCTTGATCAAAGAGAATTAGAATTAGGCTTTACCTTATAATCATTTTGTTGCACAAATAAAAGTTATTCCATTGACTACTTTCAAATTTATTTTATATAAACATGATAATGTAATACCTCTTTGTGATCAGCAAATTGATATGTCTTTTATCTTCTTTTTTTTAAAAAAAACTATTTTTCATTCTTTCCTCTCATTTACTCTGTTAATTTAAATAGTCACATATTTTTTTTCTTTAAAATGCATGAAAACGTCTGTACATATTCCTTCCATTAAAACTTTATGTGCATGTAATGGAAACTTGAAAGGCATTATCCCTCTTAATTACATAACTAAAAGAGGCCAGTTCTCCACCATTAAATCTCATTATCTAATGCCCCTTATATTCTCATGGAGAATAGAGTACTCCCAAATCAATATATTGACAAGGTTCTATAATAACATAATTTTATGGAAAAACTACATAAATAATCAAACATCCTTACCCTAATTACTAAATATCCCAATACTTTAAAATAATTACATTTATCCCATTAAATTGAAATTACATGATTAAAAAACTGTATCCACCAAATCCCTAAAAAAGGGCCTAAAATCACTCAACTTGTATCTAAAGGCAACGATTGTTCTCTCTCTATAATCTTTTTCGAATCTAATCCTTTCTCCAGTAATATTATTATTCATAGACCTCAATTTCTCTCTCAATTTTTCTCCCACCGGAATCGACAAAAACTCCGGCAGTCTCGCCGCTTGATTGATTTCTCTCCTCTGGATGAAGAAATCACCGTTGACGGAATCCGGTGGAGTCGCCGGAACTGGCGGATTTTTTCGGATTTTTTCTAGAACCGTAACCGGCGGAAGCGGATCTAGTTTTAAGCGTTTAGATAGTATCCGACGAAGCGCCATTGATGATTTTGAGCAGTGAAGAGCAAACCCAGATGTTATTTTCCAGTGTTACCAACTTGTTACCATGTATCCAGTGTTATTTTCCATGTATCCAAGTATACATATATCTATCTGAGTTGTAAATGTGTAACTTTTGTAAATTTAAAGTTTCAAATCAAAACAAAGCAATACGTATCCAGGGATAACATTGTAAGCAAATCTTGTGTTACATGTATCCAAGATTAATTCATGTTAACATGTATCCCAATACTACTGCAACCTGCTATTTGAGATGTTGGTAACATGTATCCTTAACACTGTTACAATGTATCCAAGCTTACAACTTGTATCCAAGCTTACAAACTTGTATCCAATATTAACATGTATCCAAGTATACCTATATCTATTTGCTGTTTAGATGGGTATCCTTAGATATTGGGAAGTATCCTTAACACTGTTATAATGTATCCAAGCTTATAATCTTGGATACAGTGTTAACAGTGTATCCAAGTATACCTATTGTTGTTTGCTGTTTAAATGTGTATCCTTAGATATTTGAGATTTATTATTACTTGTATCCTGTATAATGGAGTTACTTGCTGGTTTGATGTGTATCCAAGTAATTTTAAATTGAAATTTGAATTCTCCAGTTGTTTGTGGAGATGAGGATACTGCAGATGCATTTCAAAGTGAATGACGCGTGATTTACTCCTCATTAATTGTAAATCTGTTATTTCCTTTTAAAGTGCCCTAATAGTAATAGATTTACAATTAATGATTTACTCCTCATTAATTGTAAATCTGTTATTTCCTTTTAAAGCGCCCTAATAGTAATAGATTTACAATTAATGATTTACTCCTCATTAATTGTAAATATTTTATTTCCTTTTAAAGCGCCATAATAGAAACAGATTTACCATTAATGAAGAGGTTATATGTATCCAGGATACACGAAAATACAAAGGATACACATCTTTCTTTTTTTAAACTACCGGGGAAAATGTAATATTTTAAAATAGTGGGATAAAACGTAATTAGAGACCAAACTACTGTGTTTTATGTTGTTTACACTAATTTTATTAAGGAAAGAATATTAAGGTAAGTAAAACAAACATCTTTATTCCTTCTCGTGTGATTGGTTCAGAAGATCTCAAAAATCATTCCTTGCTGGAATAAGTAGTGAAGTCATGAAAATATAGAAATAAGTATGAAAAATAAGATGGACTCAACTTTAAAATTTGATCTATTTGAATTTGAAAGCTAAAAAGGTCTTTTCATATTCAAATATTAGAAAAAGATTAATTAATTTATATTCCCTCTGTCCCATATTAGTTGCTCACTATACTAAAAATAGTTGTTTCATATTAGTTGACCACTTTACTAAATAAAGAAAATATTGATTAATTTTTTTCCATATTATCCTTGCAATTAATTTTTTTTGAAAGTGTTCACATTTATTTGTAATGTTTCAAAGAAATTTTTTAAAGGGTAAATTAGTAAAACAATCTTCTTATTTATGATTCCTTAATATGCGTGTAAAATAAAGTGTGCAACTAAAATGTGGCGGAGGGAATACATTTTAATAAAGTTTTTTTATGACCGCGCGTAGCGCGGTTAAGTTACCTAGTTTAAAATAAAATATATACACCCTTAAATGTTAAGGTGGCAAAGAGAGTGAGCTCACTCTCTTGGAAGCATGTGAGAGACAAAATAAATTAAAATCTTATTAGTATGAACACATGTCATTCTTTAATTGGACATTTTATAATTAATTAGTACACATAATTAATTAATATTAAAATTTAAGAAGATATTCTTAAAAACTTAATTTCTTTGTGAAATAAAATAAAATTTTATTATTTTTTCTCTTTTAAGTAATTAGCATTATTTTTTACTTTTCTTTTATTCATTTTTTTAAATTTCGATGTCAATCTAGCCGTTGAATTAATTTTAAGAAGATAGTTTTAAAAAAGTTATTTTTAAAAAATGTTAGAGTTCAATTTATTTTTAGTATTTAGATTATTTTCTTTTAATTTTCTAAAAGACAAACCTATTTTTTCAATTTATACATATTTGATTGTAATAAAAATTCAACAGTAAATTGTTTTTTTGAAAACTTGGTGTTCAGTTTCTTAAAAAAATGAAATAAACTTAAAATTAATTGAATATGTGGTTAACTGAGTTTTTTATTTTATTTTTAAGATGGAAAAAATGCTCGAAGAATAGAGGTGGAGTACAATGATTATGTTGTACAGGAACAAGGGTGATATCCAAAATTGTAACAATTATAGGGATATCAAGTTGCTAAGAACAGTAGGAAAGTTTGGAAGAGGGTGGTAGAAATGAGGGTGAGGAGGGATGTCTCTATTTCTGAGAACCAATTCAGATTCATGTTGGGTCAATTGACTACAGAAGTCATCAATATTGTGAGGAGACTAGTGAAGAAATATAAAGAAAGGAAGAAGGACTTACATATGGTGTTCATTGACCTTGAAAAGGCCTACGATAAAGTCTCGAGAGAAGTCCTCAGAAACTGTCTAGAGGTTAAAGGTGTACCGGTGGCTTACATTAGGGAGATAAAAGACATGTATGATGAAGCCAAGACTCGGGTTATAATGGTGGGAGGAGATTCATAACACTTCTCAATTGAGATGATATTGCACCAGGGATCAGTTCATAGCCCATTTTTATTTGTCATGGTGATAGATAAATTAATGCTATGTATTCAAGAAGAGGTGCCATAGTTTATAATATTGATGGATGATATAATACTGATTGATAAGATACGCAGTCGAGTTAATGCTAGATGGAAGGTATGAAGACAAATTTGGGAGTCTAAAGAGTTGAGGTTGAGCAAGACCAAAATAATATATTTGGAGTGCAAATTTAGTGATGCAGTGCATGAGGCAGAAATAGAAGTGAGGCTTGACACATAGTCTATCCCTAAGAGAGATAGTTTTAAGTATCTTGGATCTATAATTTAGGAAAGTGGGGACATCAACAATAATGTCACACATCGTATCGGTGCGGTGTGGATGAAGTAGAGGCTTGCCTCTAGAGTCATGAGTAATAAGAAGGCACCACAAAACTTAAAGATAAGTTTTATACAATAGTGGTTAGACCGATGTCACGCCCCGAGTCTACACCCTGAACGTAACATAATGCTTAGAGCCACAAGTAACACCAATCTAACCCATGGTCTGGCGTATACTAATCAATCACATGAACTTAAAATTGAGTGGAAGCTAAACTGATAAAACACAAGTTTTGGAATTTAAAATGAAAATCTCTGAATTAATAATAAATCTAAAAATTAAAAACCAACTGAATAAGCTGAAGTCTGGCTCTATGTCTGAAAGACTCTACTACTCATGAGTTGTTGGGACAATCCCCAGCTAACTCTAAAATACTAAAACTGAAATAAGCTAAGAGAAAACATCATAAAAGACTATCCTCGGATGATGAGGACTCACCGTTAGTAGTCACTGAGATGGCATTTAATCGAGCTAATCGCGATGCTGAGTTTGAGAACCTGGACTTGCATCATGATAGGATGCAACACATTGAATATGCGGTCAGTACTTTAAATGTACTGAGCATGCAGGATATGCAAGCTAAAACTAATACTGAATATGCAAAAAATACTGATAATATAATGACCTTCTAGGTCATTTTCTATTTTTTGTGCTTTTTCTGCATTCCAAGCTTTCTCTCAGTGGCTACAAGTCATTTATGACTTACAGGGAGTGATAGTTTGGTGCCTAGGCCATTCGTTAGGTCGTTATAACCATTTCTCTATTTTAGAACTTGAACTTAGAAAATCTTTGACTTTGGTCAACTTTCTTGGTTAACATGCTCAGAATTAAATTTTGGCAGTTCCATTAGCTCTGGAACGGGGATTTTGGTCTAGTGGGACCATTGGTCTGGGTCTGAGTGCATTCGGTTGGATTTTGTGTTATTTTCTGTGTTTTCAAGCCAGTTTGGCTGGTAGGGGTGACTTTGGTCAACATTTGGAGAAAACGGCTTCGGATGGAAAATTTATCAGCGCTGTTAGCTCTGGAATGTCGACTTAAGGATAGAGGGACCTTTGGTTCGAGTCCCGATGCTTCCGGACTTATTTTTGGGTTTTGAGTTCTGAGTTAGTTTTGGGCATGGGATCCACTTTTTATTAAAATGATGTCCATTGGGAGTTCCATCGATTCCATTAAGTCTGGAATGCCATTTCTGGTAGGGTAGCATGGTTGGTTTGTGTTCACGGGGTTTCGACTGAATCCCGAGGGTCTATCAAATTTTTTTTGGCCTTGGTGTTATTGTTCGTTGCTGCATTAAGTTATAGACCCTTTTGGTGTTCGCGATCGCGAGGATCCCATCGCGTTCACTATGGTCTAGTTCCTTGACCATCGCATTTGTGAAGGTTGCTCTTTGCAACCACGATAAAGCCGGCTGGGACCCGGTCAGCTTTCCTCTTTGCGAACGCGGGCTAGACCATCGCGATCGCGATGGTCGGACCAGCTCTTCCAAGCTTTCTCTCAGTGGCTACAAGTCATTTATGACTTACAGGGAGTGATAGTTTGGTGCCTGGGCCATTCGTTAGGTCGTTATAATCATTTCTCTATTTTAGAACTTGAACTTAGAAAATCTTTGACTTTGGTCAACTTTCTTGGTTAACGTGCTCAGAATTAAATTCTGACAGTTTCATTAGCTCTGGAACGGGGATTTTGGTCTAGTGGGACCATTGGTCTGGGTCTGAGTGCTTTCGGTTGGATTTTGTGTTATTTTCTGTGTTTTCAAGCCAGTTTGGCTGGTAGGGTTGACTTTGGTCAACATTTGGAGAAAACGGCTTCGGATGGAAAATTTATCAGCGCTGTTAGCTCTAGAATGTCGACTTAAGGATAGAGAGGACCTTTGGTTTGAGTCCCGATGCTTCCGGACTTATTTTTGGGTTTTGAGTTCTGAGTTAGTTTTGGGCATGGGATCCACTTTTTATTAAAATGATGTCCATTGGGAGTTTCATCGATTCCATTAAGTCTGGAATGCCATTTATGGTAGGTTAGCATAGTTTGTTTGTGTTCACGGGGTTTCGACTGAATCCCGAGGGTCTATCAAATTTTTTTTGGCCTTGGTGTTATTGTTTGTTGCTGCATTAAGTTGCAGACCCTTTTGGTGTTCATGATCGCGAGGATCCCATCGCGTTCGCTATGGTCTAGTTCCTTGACCATCGCATTTGTGAAGGTTGCTCTTTGCAACCACGATGAAGCCGGCTGGGACCCGGTCAGCTTTCCTCTTTGCGAACGCGGGCTAGACCATCGCGATCGCGATGGTCGGACCAGCTCTTCTCCGCGAACGCGGGGGTCCTGTCGCAATCGCGATGAAGGACCCCTGGCAGCTATTTAACTCCAACTTTATTTTCTCCTTCACATTTTCGAGAAACTCCATAACTGAGCTCCCAAGCTCAAACATCCAACTCCCTTACTTCAGTATTCTTCACCTGGTAAGTTCCCTTGTCACCCCTCTCCTTCTTTCGTGTTAATTCTCGTAATTCTCCCGCTAAAACTCCATTGTTGTTCATTTGTAAAGTTTGGCCATCCCTTATAGAAATCTATGGGGCTTCAAGTTCTTGAGTTTGTGCAACTCACCTATGCGGCGTATTTCTCTTAGTTGGGGTAAGCTTCCGCCTTTAATTCCGAGCTATTCCCGTGTTGATCCCGTGAATTAGTAGCACTTCGGGGCTGTTTTGGGCCCCGAAATGAGCTCCATTCGTGCCCAAACTTTGGGCATGGGTTCCTTAACCCACCGCGAGCATAATTGTGAAATTTATTTTCTTTTTTATTGTGCGGGCCCCAAGGGTCATTTTTCTGACCCGATTCCCGGCCTAATTTTTTGTATAGTAATATGGGTGTAATTTTTCTCGTCTTGACACCTGGATTGTGTTCTTGATTGCATGGCATCTTTCTGAAGCTGTTTGAAAGGGGAAGGCACACGAGTGACGGTTCGTGCTTGCAGTTTGGCCCCGAGGTAGGTTACAGTTTACCTTCTAGACTGAGTTTAGTTAGATTATATATATTTATGTATTACTGGAACGTTAGGTTGGATATTAGGTAGAATTTAGGCTTAAATCCTATTTATCACTTTAATTGGCCATTTTGGATTTTAGTTTAGAATTGTTATGTTATCCTTAGCCTAGAGGCTTGTAGTATATTTACGGCTAGTATAGAATCCTTAGTATTCTTTTAGGAGGCTTTAGAGGTAGAGTAGAGATTCTCGATGCTTTTCGCTTTATTTTTGGTATCTTTTCGCTTTATCCTACCATTGTGTGTAACTGTGGGCCCGAGGCCATAGCTCAGATTTGGATGGAGTTCCAAGTTAGCTTAGTTTGAAAGGTGCTTTGCCCTGTTTTGCCTGGTTGTGTGTGTTTTCTCTGGATATGAAAATTTATATGCTCATATTACATTGTCATGATTATCAGTACGGAAGAGAATGATTTTAAGGCTTTTTGGTCCTACACTTGACAATTATTGGGTTTACATGGTCTTTGGGCTTTTAAAGAGGATTGATTTGGAATTGTTATGGATTTTTGGGAGGAATAGGGAAAAATATTACTTTTTATGCATACGTTGATGAGTCTGAGGTTAAATTCCGGGTGCCCGATGTGTTATCTTGGGTTTTACTTTTTATGCATACGCTAATGAGTTTGAGGTTAAATTCCGAGCGCCCAATGTGTCATCTCGGATTTTACTGTTATGCATCTATTGATAAGCTCCATGTTCCATCCCGGGCGCTCGAGTACTAGATACCGGGTTTGACTTGTATACATTCATACATTATATCATTGTTGCATCGCATTGCATTGGCTTTGGGTGCATTTGGATTGTAGGATGAATTGAGTTGGGCTTGTTATTACTTCACCTTTTATAGCTTTGGTTGTTTTGATTTTTGGTTTTATAACTAGATTTAGGTGAATCCCTATATATTTTAACTGCTTTCCTATATCTTATTATTTATATATTATCTTTTTGTGCTCAATCAACCTATGATGCCTACTGAGTACCCGTTGTCTTGGTACTCATACTACACTCACGAGCCATCCTCACTGATCTTCCGATTGTTTGAGGCCTGTTGCAGTTCAGATCGCGGTGAGCTCCCGACACTTTTGGAGACTTTATATGCTTTCCATCTTGTACATTCTGTCGATATTTTATATTTTGGATAGACAGAGTTTGTTGTATTGCTACTCCTTACTTTAGTCGCTCTTGTACTAGTGACACCAGGTCCAGGTTGGTTCTCGTGTATGTTTTGTCTATTCGGTCACTTTAGGGCCATCTTTTGTATATTTTGTACGTTGGTATGTATATATGCTATTGGCCCTGTCTTTTATTTATATCTTCCACTTTTCCTTAGTTTTATTGTTATTTTTGTCTTCCATATCGTGGGTTTGGCTTGCTTACCGGGGGTTATGTAGGGGCCATCATGGCCCAATTTTGGGTTGTGACAGAGTGGTATCAGAGCACTAGGTTCACCAGTCTCGCCAGTACAAGAGTAAAGTGTCTAGTAGAGTCTCGTGGATCAGTACGATGACATTCGTATCTATTCTACGAGAGGCTATAGGACATTCCTACGAAATATGTTGTCTTGTTTGATTCCCTGTCGTGCGTTCTTGACTTGATCAACTTCTAAGTACCTTTGTTTCACTCCTTCTCAGATGGTTCAAATGAGATCTGCAATGGGTGAGGACGAGGCCCCTGCACCTGCAGTTAGAGCCCTAGCTACGGGATAGGGTAGAGGTCGACCCAGAGGTCGGGGTAGGGCACGAGCTGCGGCCCCAGCTCGGGCCCGGGGTAGGCTACCATCACTAGAGCCTGAGGTTAGAGTGGATGAGGTTCAGTATGGGCCAGAGCATATGGGTCCAGCCCAACATCCGACAAGTTTTGTGGCTACTCCAGTATTGCAGGACACCTTGGTTTGATTGTTGGGGTTCCTTGAGGGTATGACTCCACCAGCAGTTTTGCCGAGCACTCTGATTGGTTCTCAAGTTTGAGGTGAGGCTCAGACTTCAGCTCAGGCGGCAGCAAAGCCTGATGCTGCGGCTCCCCGATTGGAGGTATTACCGATCCCTGCAATTGCTCCTCCTCTTCCAGCCATGACAGTTATGTCTTCTGAGGAGCAGAAGATGCTTGGTAGGTTCTTGAGATTGGGTCCTCCGAGGTTTTCAGGTGCTTCTAGGGAGGATACGCACGAGTTTCTGACTAGCTGCCAGGAGAGGTTACATAATTTGGGGTTAGTTGAGTCACATAGGGCAGATTACACCACGTTTTAGCTATATGGCCCAGCGAAACAGTGGTGGAGGACATATGTTTCTTGCAGACCAATTGGGTCACCTCCGCTTACTTGGGATCAGTTCTCTGCAGCCTTTCTGGAGAAGTATGTACCATGTAGCATGAGGGAGCGTCTGATGGATCAGTTTTCTGGGTTGGAGCAGGGCTCCATAACTGTGTCTGAGTACGAGGTTTGGTTCCATCAGTTGTCCAAATATGCCACTATGATTCTGCCTACCGAGCACGAGAGAGTACGCCGGTTTGTTCGAGGTTTGACCTTGCATCTCTGCTTGGACACAAAGGGTATGGTAGCATCGGGTCAGTCTTTTCTAGAGGTAGTTGATCATGCCTGTACTATTGAGGGTTTACTTTGTGAGGCCCAAGCGGGCGGCGATAAAAGGCCCTTCCACCAGGGCCATTTCAGCTGTTCACAAGGCCGTGGTAGAGGCTACTATGGTAGAGTTCAGCATCAACAACATTTCCAGCTGATTCGGCCTGTTCAGGTGGCATTATAGACTGCTGAGGGTCAGAGTAGCCAGAGTATCATTCCTGCTCCACGAGGTGGTCATTCAGGGTCCACAGGTTATGATGGTCATTCTAATTCAGCCAGGTCTTCATACCGGGGTACATATGGTCGAGGTTGTTACGAGTGTGGTGAGATAGGCCACTTTTCTAGAGATTGTTCGTCAGTACCGCATCAGAGGCAACAAGATCAGTTGGTTCAGGCCCCCAAGGCTCCAGCACTACTAGCTAGAGGTAATTCACAAGGTAGTAGGGGTGGTCCACAGGGTACTAGAGGTGGTCCTCAGTCTGTTAGGTCATGTGATCGTGGCGGTCGGGGCCACATATATGTAGTTCCTGGCCGGACAGAGGTCGAGGATTCAGATGCTATGATCACAGGTACGATCTCCATTTGCCATCAGTTTGCTTCTGCTTTGTTTGAACTGGGGTCTACATTCTCATATGTATATGCTTATTATGCTACTCATCTGGAGTCTGCTTGTGAGTCTTTGTCTGAGCCCTTGTGTGTATCTACCTTAGTAGGTGATTCTTTAGTAGTGGATCAAGTGTATCGGGATTGTTTAGTGACTATCTTGGGGTACGCCATGTGGGTAGACTTGGTTGTTCTTAATATGGTGGATTTTGAAGTGATCTTGGGCATGGATTGGATATCTCCTTATCATGCAATCTTGGATTTCTTCGCCAAGACTATTAATCTTCGGATGCCTGGTATCCCTCCTATCACATAGAAGGGAGCTGATAGCCACATGCCGAGGGGAGTTATATCTTTTCTGATCGCCCAGCGGTTGGTTGGGAAGGGGTGCTTAGATTATCTTGCCTACGTCCGTGATACTAGTGCCACCACACCTCCTCTTGAGTTCGTCCTTGTGGTTTGCGAGTATTTGGATGTGTTTCCTTCTGATCTTCTGGGTCTTCTTCCTCAGTGTGGCATTGATTTTGGTATTGATATTGAGCCGAGCACCAAGCCCATTTCCATTACGCAATATCGAATGGCACCTGCTGAGTTGAGGGAGCGTAAGGATCAGCTCCAGGATCTATTGAGTAGAGGGTTCATCAGGCCTAGTGTGTCTCCATGGGGTGCTCCGGTTCTGTTTGTGAAGAAGAAGGATGGGTCTATGCGTATATGTATCGACTACAGGTAGTTGAATAAGGTGACCATTAAGAATAGATATTTGATGCCGCGTATTGATGATTTGTTTGACCAGCTATACGGCAAAGTAGTGTTCTCTAAGATAGATTTGAGGTCCCCTTATCACCAGTTGAGTATTAGGATTGAGGACATCCCAAAGACTGCATTTAGGACTCGATACGGCCCTTATGAGTTCCTAGTCATGTATTTCGGGTTGACTAATGCCCCAACAGCATTTATGGAGTTGATGAACCGTGTATTCAGTGCCTACCTGGACTCATTTATGATTGTGTTCATCGATGACGTTCTGATTTATTCGAGGAGTAGCGAGGAGCATGAGCATCATCTTAGGGTTATACTTCAAACCTTGCAAGACTACCAGTTGTATGCCAAATTCATTAAGTGTGAGTTTTGGATTTAGTCTGTGGCATTCTTGGGGCACTTGGTGTCCAAGGATGGGATTATGGTAGACCCGGTAAAGATTGCAGTAGTTTGTGATTAGGCTCGGCCTACTTCTCCTACCAAAGTTTGCAGTTTCATCAAGTTGGCGGGTTATTACAGATGGTTTGTGGAGGGATTTTCTTTGATACCAGCTTTATTGACCAGATTGACTCAGAAGAATGTTCCCTTCTGGTGGTTAGATGAGTGTGAGGCGAGCTTTCTGAAGCTCAAGGCCTTCTTGACTTCATCTCTGATGCTTGCTCTTCCGGTCGAGGGTCAGGGTTACACCGTGTATTGTGATGCATCAGGTATTGGTTTGGGTTGTGCATTGATGCAGCAGGGCTGAGTTATTACATATGCTTCCAGACAGTTAAAGTTTCACGATAGGAACTACCCCACACATGACTTGGAGTTAGCAGCGGTAGTCTTTGCATTGAAGATGTGGAGGCATTATCTTTATAGCGTGCATTGTGAGATCTTTACTGACCATCATAGTCTTCAGTACATTTTCAGCCAGAAGGATCTAAATTTGAGGCAGCGTAGGTGGTTGGATCTACTGAAGGACTATGACATTTCTATTCTTTATCATCTGGGCAAGGCAAACGTGGTGGTGGATGCCTTGAGCCAGAAGGCGGTGAGTATGGGTAGCTTGGCTTTCTTAGAAACTGAGGAGCGACCTTTAGCTTGAGACATCCAGTCCTTGGCTAACAAGTTGGTTAGACTTGACATTTTTTAGTCGGGCTGTATTCTTGCTTGTGTTGAGGCTAGATCTTCCTTGTTGGAGTAGATTCGAGCACAACAGTTTAATGATGCGAGGTTGAGGATCATTCGTGACAAAGTGTTGAGTGGTGAGGCTAGGAAGGCAACTTTAAATTCAGAGGGCATTTTGAGGATCGAGGGTCATATCTATGTTCCTAGAGTTGGTGACTTGGTCATATTGATATTGGAGGAGGCTCACTGTTCTAGATATTCCATTCATCCCGGGGAAGCTAAGATATATCGTGACTTGAGGCAGCACTACTAGATATTCCATTCATCCCTGCGTTATTGATTTTGAGGGTCAGTGGGACCAGTGTTTATCCTTGGCAGAGTTTTCATATAATAACAGTTACCATTCCAGCATTTAAATGGCTCCATTTGAGGTTTTGTACGGTAGGCGGTGCATATCTCTGGTGGGTTGGTTTGATGCTTTTGAGGTTAGTCCATGGAGTATCGACTTTCTTTATGATTCTATGGATAGAGTTTGAGTTATTCAGGAGAGACTTCGCACTGCACAGAGTAGGCAGAAGAGTTATGCTACCTGGAGAGTTCGAGATCTAGAGTTCATGATGGGTGACAGTGTGTTCCTTAGGGTATCGCCCATAAAGGGCGTGATAAGGCTTGAGAGGAAAGGTAAGCTCAGTCCGAGGTATATTGGGCCATTTGAGATCCTTCATCATATTGGAGAGGTTTCTTGTGAGTTAGCCTTGCCCCCTGCTCTTTCTGTTGTGCATCTTTGTGTTTCATGTCTCTATACTGCGGCAGTATATTCCGAATGAGTCTCGTGTGCTTCAGTTAGAGTCGGTTCAGTTGGATGAGTCCTTAGCCTTTGAGGAGGAGCCTGTTGCCATTTTGGATAGGCAGGTAAGGAAGTTGAGGTCCAAGGAGATTCTATCAGTTAAGGTTAAGTGGCGGCATCGTCCTATCGAGGAGGCTACTTAGGAGATCGAGACCGACATGCAAACCCGTTATCCTTGTCTTTTTGAGTCTTCAAGTACTATCCTTTTTCTAACTTTTGTGGACGAAAGTTCTTTTAGTAGTAGATGTTGTAATGACCCTCTAAGTCATTTTCCATTTTTTATGCTTTTTCTGCATTCCGAGCTTTCCCTCAGCAGCTACAGATCATTTATGACTTATCGGGACTGATGGTTTGGTGCCCAGGCTGTTCGTTAGGTCGTTATGACCATTTCCCTATTTTAGAACTTGAACATAGAAAATCTTTGACTTCGGTCATCTTTCTTGGTTAATGTGCTCAGAATCAAATTCTGACAGTTCCATTGGCTCTGGAATGGGGATTTTGGTCTAGTGGGACCATTGGTCTGGGTCTGAGTGCTTTCGGTTGGATTTTATGTTATTTTCTGTGTTTTTAAGCCAGTTTGGCTGGTAGGGTTGACCTTAGTCAACATTCGGAGAAGACGGGCTCGGATGGAAAATCTGTCAGCACTGTTAGCTCCGAAATGTCGATTTTAGGCTAGGGGGACCTTTGGTTTGGGTCCCGGGGCTTTCAGACTTGTTTTTGGGCTTTGAGTTCTAAGTTGGTTTTAGGCGTGGGGCCTACTTTTCATTAAAACAATCTCCATTGGGAGTTTTTTCAATTCCATTGAGTTTGGAATGTCATTTTTGGTTAGGTAGCATATTTGGTTTGTGTTCACGGGGTTTCGAATGAATCCCGAGGGTCTATCAGAAAGTTTTTTTGGACTTGGTGTTATTGTTGGTTGCTGCATTAAGTTGCAGACCTTTTTGGTCTTCGGATCGCGAGGCTCCCATCGCATTCCCGATAGTTTAGTTGCTTGACCATCGCATTCATGAAGGTTGCTCTTCGCGACCGCGATGAAGCCGCCTGGGACCCGGCTTAGCTTTCCTCTTCGCGAACGCGGGCTAGACAGTCACGATCGCGATGGTCAGACCAGCTCTTCTCCGCGAATGCAGGGGTCTTGTCGCGATCGCAATGAAGGACCCTTGGTAGCTATTTAACACTCCAACTTCGTTTTCTCCTTCACATTTTTGAGAAACTCCATAGCTGAGCTCCCATGCTCAAACCTCCAGCTCTCTTGCTTCAATATTCTTCACCCGGTAAGTTCCCTCATCACCACTCTACGCCTTTCGTGTTAATTCTTGTAATTCTCCTGCTAAAACTCCATTGTTGTTAACTTGTAAGGTTTGGCCATCCCTTGTAGAAATCTGATTCTTGGGGCTGCAAGTTCTTGAGTTCGTGCAACTCACCTCCACGACGTATTTCTCTTGGTTGGGGTAAGCTTCTGCCTTTAATTTCGAGCTTTTCCCGTGTTGATCCCGTGAATTAGTAGCACTTTGGGGTTGTTTGGCACCCAGAAACGAGCTTCGTTCATGCCCAAACTTTTGGCATAGGTTCCTTAACCCACCGCGAGCATAATTGTAAAATTTGTTTTCTATTTTTTTGCGCGGGCCTCGAGGGTCATTTTTCCAACCCGATTTCCGACCTGATTTTTCGTATAGTAATATAGGTGTCGTTCTTCTTGTCTTGACACCTGGATTGTATTCTTGATAGCATGGCAGCTTTCTGAAGCTATTCATAAGGGGAAGGCACACGAGTGATAGTTCGTGCTTGCAATTCGGCCTCGAGGTAGGTTACGGTTTACCTGCTAGACTGAGTTTGGTTAGATTATATATATTTTTGTGTTATTAGAACGTTAGGTTGGATATTAGGTAGAATTTAGGCTTAAATCCTGTTTATCACTTTAATTGGCCATTTTGGATTTTAGTTTAGAATTGTTATGTTATCATTAGCCTAGGGGCTTGTAGTATATTTACGGCTAGTATAGAATCCTTAGTATGCTTTTAGGAGGCTTTAGAGGTAGAGTAGAGATTCTCGGTGCTTTTTGCTTTATTTTTGGTATCGTTTTGCTTTATCGTACCGTTATGTGTAACTGTGGGCCCGAGGCCACAACTCGAATTTGGACGGAGTTCCAGGTTAGTTCTCTTGGTTTGGAGGGTGCTTTGCCGTGTTTTACCTGGTTGTGTGTGTTTTCTCTGGATAAGGAAATTTATATGCTCATACTGCATTGTCATGATTATCAGTACGGAAGAGAATGATTTTAAGGCTTTTTGGTCCTACACGTGATAATTATTGGGTTTTCATGGTCTTTGGGCTTTTAAAGAGGATTGATTTGGAATTGTTATGGATTTTTGGGAGGAAAAGGGAAAAACATGGATGCATGCTAGGATCATGAGAGGAACTGATTGAATAAAATCGGATGGACATACTAAGGAGGAAACTAGTACCTCAAGCTGAAACTGAATCGGAAGGAAAGAGATGAGGATATTTGGCCTTCATGGCTTCTTCCGCTTCCCAAGTAGCTCCTTCAACTAGCTGATTTCTCCAAAGAACCTTTACCGAAGCGACTTATTTGTTCCTCAACCTCCGAATCTGACAATCAAGGATCTCCATGGGAACCTCCTCATAGGTGAGACTATACTTCACACCCACATCCTCCAAAGGGATAATTAAGCTCGGATCACCCACACACTTCTTCAATAAGGAGACATGGAAAACTGGATGAACCGCTTCCACCTCCGTTGGCAACTCCAACTAATACGCAACGCTACCAACTCTCCTCAAGATCCGATAAGGACCTACAAAATAGGGACTAAGCTTTCCTTTCTTGCCAAACCTCATCATACCCTTCATGGGTGACACCTTTAGGTAAACCCAATCATCAACTTCAAATTCCAACTCCCTTCTCCTCACATGCTCATAAGATTTCTGTCGACTCTGAGCAGTCTTCAATCTTTCCCTAATAATATGAACCTTATGCATAGTCTCATGAACCAAATCTAGACCAATCAAGGTTGCCTCTCCTACCTCAAACCAACCAATAGGAGATCTACATCTCCGGCCGTAAAGTGCCTCATATGGAGCCATCTAGATGCTAGAGTGAAAGTTATTGTTGTAGGCAAACTTGATAAGAGGTAAGTGATCATCCCAATTACCTTTGAAGTCAATCACACACGCTCTCAACATATCCTCCAAAGTCTGAATAGTAAGCTCTGCCTGGCCGTCTGTCTGAGGATGAAAAGTTGTGCTAAGCTTCACCTGGGTACCAAGACCTTTCTGAAACGATCTCTAAAACTGAGATGTAAACTGAGGACCTCAATCAGAAATGATAGACAAGGTAAAACCATGCAATCGAACTATCTCCCGGATGTAGAGTCTGGCATAGCCGTCTGCTGAATCAGTAGTCTTAACAGCCAAGAAGTGAGATGACTTGGTCATCCGGTCGACAATCACCCAAATGGAATTATGTTGCCTTCGAGTATGAGGCAAACCAGTAATAAAGTCCATATTGATTGATTCCCATTTCCAAGTGGGAAGGTCAATAGCTTGAATCATGCCACCCGGCCTTTGATGCTCCACATTTACTTGTTGATAGTTGGGACACTTAGCCACAAACCCGGCTATGTCCCTCTTTATACCATTCCACCAAAAGACTTCCCGTAGATCACGGTACATCTTAGTAGCACCCGGATGAATGGAATACCTTGAACTATGAGCCTCAGTCAGAATCAGTTGTCTCAACCCATCTACATCTGGCACACATAAGCAACCCTCATAAAGAAGCACACCATCTCCCCCCCGGGAGAAAACCTCCACCCACTGCTGATGAACTGCACCCTTAAGATGAAGTAGAATGGGGTCCTTGTCTTGCTTTGCCTTTACCTCAGCCACCAAAGATGATTCAACACCATTTTGTACAATCACACCACCTTCTGTCGAGTCCATAAGGAGAACTCCCAAATGAGCTAACCTATGAACCCCCTTAACCAATTCTTTCTTCCCATCTTCAATGGAAGACACACTTCCCATGGACAGTCTACTAAAAGCATCCGCCACAACATTGGCCTTTCCCAGATGGTAAAGCACACTCATATCATAATCCTTAAGGATCTCAAGCCATCTCCTTTGTCACAAATTCAATTCCTTTTGAGTGAACACATACTGAAGACTCTTATGATCGGTGAATACATCCACATGCACACCATACAAGTAATGTCTCCAAATCTTCAAAGCAAAGACCACGGCTGCCAACTCAAGATCATGAGTAGGATAGTTCTTCTCATGAGTCTTAAGTTGTCTCGAAGCATAAGCAATCACCTTACCACGCTGCATCAAAACACAACCCAAACCAATCCTAGAAGCATCACAATACACAACAAAATCATCTAGGCCCTCGGGTAGAGCTAACACTGGAGCTGCGGTCAATCTAGTCTTCAGTTCCTGAAAGTTCTTCTCACACAAGTCGGACCACTGAAATTTTACCTTCTTCTGAGTCAATCGGGTCAAAGGAGCAGCAATGGAAGAAAATCCTTCCACAAACCTTCTGTAGTAACCAGCCAAACCCAAAAAGCTCCTAATGTCGGACAGGGAAGTAGGTCTAGGCCAGTTCTTTACTGCCTCTATCTTTTGAGAATCAACGTGAATACCATCTTTAGTCACAATATGACCAAGAAAAGAAACAAACTGCATCCAAAACTCACACTTTGTAAGCTTAGCAAACAACTTTCTATCCTTGAGAGTTTGCAACACAACCCTCAAGTGGTGTGTATGCTCCTCCTCACTCCGATAGTAGATGAGGATATCATCAATGAAAACAATCACAAACATATACAAATATTGCTTGAACACACGGTTCATCAAATCCATAAAAGCTACAGGAGCATTTGTTAGACCAAAAGACATCACAACAAATTCATAATGACCATAACGAGTTCTGAAGGCTGTCTTCGGGATATCACACTCTCTAACACGAAGCTGATGATAACCGGATCTAAGGTCGATTTTGGAGAAGAATCTAGCTCCCTGAAGCTGATCGAACAAATCATCAATCCTAGGAATGGGATACTTATTCTTGATTGTGACCTTGTTCAACTGATGGTAGTCAATACACATTCTAAGAGAACTATCCTTCTTTCGAACAAACAAAACTGAGGTACCCCATGGAGAAATGCTAGGCCTGATGAAACCTTTATCAAGAAGATTCTTCAACTGATCTTTCAACTCTTTGAGTTCTGCGGGAGACATTCTATAGGGAGGAATAGAGATAGGATTCATATCCGGAAGAAGATCTATCCCAAAGTCTATTCTTTCTCGGGAGGGACTCTGGGCAAATCCTCGGGAAACACTTATGGAAACTCATTCACAATAGGAACAACTGAAGGGATGGGGTGTCAGACTCCGTGTCCATAACCCGCACTATGTGATCAACATACCCCTTCGAAATCATCTTTCTAGTCTTAAGATAAGATATGAAACGACCTTTCGAGGAAGGAAGACTACCTTGCCATTCTAAAACGGGTTCATTAGGAAACTTGAAACTGACAACCCGAGTACGACAATCAACAGAGGCATAACATGCATACAACTAATCCATACCAAGAATGACATCAAAAATAGTCATCTCCAACTCTACTAGATCCGCTGAAGTGACTCTATGAAGGACTGAGATAGGACAATTTCGGTAGATTCTTTTGGCTAAGACTGATTCACCAACAGGAGTAGAAACACAAAAGGGTTCTAAAAGCAATTCAGGACAAACTTCGAACTTGCATGCCACATAAGGGGTCACAAAAGATAAGGAAGCACTGGGGTCCAACAAAGCATACACATCGAAAGAGAAGACTTTTAACATACCAGTGACAACATCTGGAGAACTCTACTGATCCTGACACGAGGACATAACATAAATACGGTTCTGGCGCTGACCACCAGAACTAGAAGCTGCGCCATGCTGGACTGGTCTACCTCCTGAAGCTGCTGGGGTAGACTGAGTCCTACTATCTCCCTGCCCCTTCTTAGCTGAAGGGCAATCTCTAATCAGGTGTCCAGCCTGTCCACACCCAAAGCAAGCACCCATGCCCAAATGACACTCTCTCGGGTGATTCTTCCCACACTTATTGCAAATAGGATGGGAAGGTCCCTTAGCAACACTTCTCTGAGACTGGGAATAGGAACTAGGTCCTCTAACACCCTGATCATAATGAGGCCTCTGAGCCTGGGTAGGAGCACTAGTAGAAGAATGCACATATCCTGATGACTTCTTCTGGAAAGAAGAGCGATGTCCACCTCCGGACCTGTGATGACCAAAACCTGATCCCTCGGATCTAGCCCTCTTGTTCTCCCTTACCATCTCCCTAATCTTGTCACCCTCAATCTGATGAGCATGAGTCATGAATCGGGAAATGTTCATATCACTCAACAACAAGGCTGACCTACACTCTTTCATCACCACATCAGAAACCCCATAAATAAACTTGCTCATTTGATCATGCAGGTCCGCTATCATGGAAGGGGCATATCTAGACAACTGAGTGAACTTCAGACTATACTCTTGAACCAACATCGACCCCTATCTCAAGTTCACAAATTCCTCCACCTTCACTTGCCTCAACTCTTAGGGAAAGAACCTATCAAGAAAGGCCCTCTCAAAACACTCCCAAGTCGTGGGGACTGCGTCTCTCACCCTAGTCTCCTTCCATTGCGTGAACCAAATATGAGCTATATCCTTGAGTTGATATGATGCAAGCTCAACATAATCAATCCCAACCACTTGCATAACCTCGAAGATCTTCTTCACTTCATCAATAGAGTTGAGCGGGTGCTCACTCACTTTCGAACCCCAGAATTCAAATGGGTTCATTCGGACAAAGTCACGAACTCGGGCCGCAACCCCACCTTGAGGATAAACGGGGGCAAGAGCCTGTTGATTGGCCTGAGTGGCTAAATTCTGGGCTAGCAAATGGATGGCATTTTTGAACTCCTCATTTGTGACATCGGGGACCGGAACGGGAGGAACAATATTCCGAGTGGCTCAGGGAGGCATAGCACGTCGAGGAGGCATAATCTGAAATGTACAAGATGAGAATTCGAGGAACATATTGTTAAGCTCTATCGCACGACATGATCATGAAAGAAGTGAAGTTTTCTAAGACATCTCATAGCTTCTCTCTCATATGTGTAGCGCGCTTCATACACATGAAAAAGATTCTAATCGATGTGGCTTTCAAACATCCTAGGACTCTTGAACCTGAGGCTCTGATACCATGTTTGTCACACCCCGAGGTTACCCCTAGATGTAACATGGGACTTGGGACCACAAGTGCCCTCAAGCTAATCCTTGGTCATAGCATTCTCAAGCATAACAAAGATAAGTGGAAGAAAAATAGATAAATCCAGAATTTCATGCATAGATAACCAAGTCGAATAGAAATACAAGGTCCGGAAAGAGACTCAATCACTGTCTAAGTCTGAAAGCCTCTACATGACATAAGGAGTTCCTAGGACAAGACCCAAGTTAACTCAAAGTACGAAAGTAAGAATCAACACTCTAAAATATAACTAGCCTTCGACCTAAAAGGACTCACCCACAACTGACAGAAAGTGGCCTGAAAGCTCTAACCACGTGTCTGGAAAAGAACACTTGAATCTGCATCATCAAAGGATGCAGCGCAAGATATGCGTCAGTACTATAGGATGTACCGAGTATGCGAGCGATGCATGAATCATGATAAAAATAGTTGAAAATATGCTTAAGATGAACTTGTTACGTAAAGAAGGAACATGAATAGATATCAAAGTATAAAACATGAAACGTAAAATAAGTCTTAAGGTTCATAATATAGGATCATATAACTTCATAGCTTGAAAATAACATGTGGGAGTTTCTCTTAACCGACATTAAACCATGTTGAGCTACATGGATTTCAGTGTCATGTACCCCCACTGAAAAGAGCTATCCTAACCGGCCAAGGTTAGAACTATGTCGTACCAGGATCCTGTCATGATAAGCCACAGAGGGCAACCTACGGTGGCAACGTAGTTTTGGACTTGGGTTATCTGAACCCTCGTCTCTCGGTGCTAAATACTACTCCCAAAACATATAACATGAGCTTATATACATGTGACATATCTAATGCCAAACTTGTTCATAACTTGTTCATATCCTGGATCGTCATACTACTCATGAATTTGGTTTAGAAATCGATTCATGAGCATTGATGGAACATCGAGTGTCTTGTCTTGCATAATACGTCATAACATGAAAACTTGTATACTTCATGACTTGTAAAATTTGCATGGCTCTAGTTCAATTTTCATAAAACATATACTTTCGTAGAATCATAGGAACTAGGCATGCACATGCTTAAAAATCTGTAAGGAACATGCTATCAAAATCTAATTTGCTTAAATCAACTTCATGCATGTAGAAATTTCCATGATTAAACTTTATTCATGAAATAAGAGTCAACATATGAAAACCCATGTGAAATCATGCAATTTAATAGTAATTTCATAATCACATCCTGAGGAGATCACATTTAGCAAAACCCATAAGAATTGGATGAGAACCCTAATTTTAAGATCATGAAATCAAAATTTGAATTAGGGGTTTTGGGCACAAGGGTGAAAGGAACCCATTGTTGATTACCCACATACCTTGATTGAAGCTAATCCACTTGAATTGAATAGACTTAGGAAACTTGAACTTGGGACTTGAAACTTGAAGTGAGAAGAAACTTAGGCTAATGAGGGTGAAAACCCTTCTTGAAATAGTCAAAACGACCTCACTTAGGAGTTAAAAGGGTGGGAAATGACTAACATACCCTGGGAAATAATTTAGAAAAGTTGTTAAAAAGGGTCGGCTTCAGATTCTATGGGTTGGTTCATGGGTCATCGTTTGAATCACGAATAGTGGTTCCAACTCGTGGAACCTGGTCAACTAGATAGTCTGCAGAAACATTTCTACTGGTCAACAGGACGGACCCGTAGAACACACGACGGGTCATCGTTTGGAGTCATCGTTGCTGGGAACTTAGCTGATCTCTGGGTCAAACCACGACTCAAAATAATGGGTCATCGTTCAGACGATGAGTCATCAGACCAAGTTGTGAACCCTGGGGGACTTACTATCCCTCTGATTTGTGTTCCACGAGTGGACAGGACGGACCCATGGTTTGAACCATGGTCTGTAGAACCCACTCGTGGTTACGGACCAGAGGCTGAACCAAATAGACAAGAATCACGGTTCCATTCCGCGACTCATGGTTTGAACCATGGTCCGTGGTTTGGGCCCGTCATTCCTGATACATGGAATTTTTCTGAGGTTTTTAACTTAGATAGCTGGTTTGATTTCTGTGGTGTTACAAAACTAGTAGGTAGTTATAATAGGAATAAGCAAACTAATCTACCTACAATCTCAACAAGTTCCCATACACCCGAGGAATACATACAAGTGAAAACAAACACTTTAACATCTCATACTATCGTAGTATACACTCAGCAAATAACAAACACGGGTGGAACCGTGCAAACAATTTATGATATGATATAAAGTACCAGTGGTACCGTATGCACCTCCTCCAGCGCCCGTAGGCCCAGCAGGTAGGACCTATGGAAGGCTTCCCGCGTATACCTCTACTCCCCCATATACCCCATCTCCTGCACTCTCGGCCCGTAGCCCCTAGTCCAGATTGGCAAGGTCTATGGAGGTCTCCAAGACCACATACAAACTCTCAATATATCAATATACGTGCCCAAAATCTATTCAAGTCTAAAATCAATAATAAAATCATGTCTAGAACTCCGGCCCAACCGAGTCTATTGTCATCTCGAAATCAGTGATAAAATCATGTCTAGCACTCTGGCCCAGTCGAGTCTAGAATCATTGTGAAAATCATCATTTAATCTATTTTATCCCAAGAAAACCATGAAACCAGTTTTAAATCCATTTATAACCATTCATAACTGAAAACGGGCCCTCATGGCCATATAAGGTTTAGAAAATTGGTGATAGCTAGGCCGGCAGCCATGTAGTAGTAAACCAATTCAAAAAAGCTCTTTTCATGATAATGATGATATGATCAAATACAACCAGCAGCTCAACAACTCACAATCAACCTACCAGCACTTCACATGTTCGATCTGCTCTATAGCATAGATAACCAGCTCATAATCGCGAATCAATGTTCGGGACTCACGGCCACTTCCCAAATATCTCACCATCTATGGTCCAAAGGTATATACAAAGGCCACACGGGGCCGCAAGGGTGATACTACAACACTAGCTCAAATACTAAAGCAAACGAAATAAGATCAGATAGAAAGAAAGCGGACAAGGTCTGGGGTTCCAACCTAGTAAACCCAAGCCAAAGATGCTAAATAGTGCAATTATATTCTATATAAGCAAAGTCTGAGGTAGGTAAGTCGTAACCTACAATGAATAGCTGCTGGAAAGTCATCGCCCGATCCCGAACTACACCGAGAATCCTCCAATCACAATGAAACTTTCAATTACATAATCTACTCATCAATACCAAGCTAACGATGCCCATAATGCTAATAAATTAGCTAGGTCAAAATCTGGGTCAAAAGCAAGCCTGTGGGTCTCGCAGTCCAAAATGGAAAATGAAAATCATCACGAGGTCCCCGGCATAGCCAAGAACACATCCTCGAAAATTGAGCGAAAAACGGGCAAGGGAAGGGGCCAAAATAGCCCTTAGTTCCAAGAACAAATTTAGAAATCAAAATGAAGAATTTACAGAAATAAAGAGAGGAAAACTTACAATTGGCGACAAAAAATCAACCACAGACCAGAATTAATCACCTTAACACTATAAGATGAGCTCAAACAGAATTGGGAGCTTTGAGCTCAAGAGAAATGGTGGAAAAACATCTTAGGGTTTTGAAAATGAAGGAGAAAGAGTTTATATAAGCTGCCAGGCGCTAGGCGCAGGGGCGGCACCGCCGTGGTGCATGAGGGAGCCACTAGGCACCACAGGTGTGGCACCCAGGGCATAGGTGCAGTTGCACAGGTAAGGCCAAGGCATTGTTTCCACGCCTGTACCAGAAACAACAGCTACCAGCTGCAACACAACACAAAACCAATCCGATCGCACCATCGGAGAATATTCCGAACCCCGTGGAAACAAACCAAAGATGCTATCCTACCAGAAACGGCATTCCGGACTCAACAAAAATGACAAAAATCTCAAACAAGGTTGGTTTAACAAAAAGTGGGGCCTACTTCCAAAAACCAACCTTTAACCAAAACAAAACTGAATAGCCCAAAATGAGTCCGGAAGTCTCGGGACCCGAATCAAAGGTTTCTCTAGGTCAAAGTTGACATTTTAGAGCTAATAGCGCTGATGGAATTCCCATCCGAGGCCGTCTTCTCCAAATGTTGACCAAAGTCAAACTACCAACTCCAACTAGCCTGAAATCTCAAAAAGTGAGATAAAGCCAAACTGAAAGCTCTCGAGCCTCGACTAAAAGTCCAACTAAACCAAAATCTATGCTCTAAAGCTAATGAAACTATCAAAATTCGATTCCGAGCATGCTTGCTAAGAAAGTTGACCAAAGTCAATGATTTCCTAAGTTAAAGCTCTAAAACAGAAAAATGGTCATAAAGACCTAACGAATGGCCCGGGCACCAAATTACCAGTCCCTGCAAGTCATAAATGATTTGGGGCTGCTACAGGTAAGCACTAACATTATAAAGAAAGAAAAAACGCGACAATGACCGGAAAGGTCATTACATCATCCACTACTAAAAAGGACTTTCATCCTCAAAAGTCAAGAGAAAGGGAGTACCTAAAGGCTCAAACAACTATGGATATTGAGCCTGCATCTCTCTCTCAGTCTCCCAGGTAGCCTCCTCGACTGGACGATGCCTCTACCAAACCTTAACCAGAGGAATCTCTCTGGACCTCAACCTCCTGACATCTCTAGTTAGAATGGCTACCGGCTCCTCAACAAAAGTCAAACCCTCATCTAACTACACTGAATCCCAGTGTAACACATATGACTCATCCATAACATAAAGCCTCAACATAGATACATAGAAGACTCGGTGCATAGCCGAGAAGAGAGAAGGAAAAGCTAATAGATAAGCCACGCTACCAACCCTCTGATGAATCTCAAACGGCCCAATATGCCTAGGGCTAAGCTTGCCCCACCTACCGAATCTCATCACGCCCTTCATGGGTGATACTCAAAGAAACACCTGATCACCAGCATTGAACTCTAAGGCACGAAGTCTACGATCTACTTAGATCTTCTACCTACTTTGGGCTTCTCAAAGTCTGTCCTGAATCACCCGAACTCTATCTAAGAAATCATGAAGAAGGTCTGTACTCTGCGGCTAGGACTCCAAACCATCAAACCAACCCATTGACGATCTGCAATGCCTACCATACAATGCCTCAAAAGGTGCCATGACAATACTCGAGTGATAACTGTTATTATAAGCAAACTCTGCCAAAGGCATATACTGATCCCATGAACCCCTAAAATTATGAACACAAGCCTGTAACATGTCCTCTAGGACCTTGATAGTCCTCCCAGACTGTCCATCTGTCTGAGGGTGGATTGCAGTGCTAAGATGAACCTCTGTACCCATTTCTCGTTAAATGGTCCTCCAAAACTGAGATATAAACTGAGTATCATGGTCTGAAATGATAGAAGCTAGAATCCTATGCAAACGGACAATCTCATAGAGATAAATCTGAGCCGAACTCTCTGCACTATAGGAAGAATGAACCGACAAGAATTATGCAGACTTAGTCAGCCTATCAACAATAACCCAAATAGAGTCAAACCCTTGAGAAGTACATGGTAAACGTGCTATGAAGTCCATGTTGATCTCTTCCCACTTCCACTCAGGAATGGGAAGTCTCTACATCAACCCACTAGGTCTTATGTGATCGAACTTAACCTGCTGTCAGTTCAAGAACTGAGATACAAACTTCACTATATCCCTCTTCATACCACTCCACCAGTAAAGCTTCCTCAAATCTCTATACATCTTAGCTGCACCCAGATAGATGGAATACCTGGAACAATGAGCCTCATGAAGATTCAACTGAATCAAATCTCCAACTCTCGGAACACAAAGGCAACCATCAAATCTCATAATACCATCAAAACCTAAAGTAGCCCTGCTAGCCTCACCCCGAGAAACCTGATCATGAATGTCACACAACTGCCGATCCTCAAACTAACGTTGTTGAATCTGATCAACCAGAGTAGAAAAGATCTCAACACTGGCAAGAACTCTGCTAGGATTTGACAAATCAAGCCTAACCAGATGGTTAGCCAAGGACTGGATATTCTAAGCCAATGGTTGCTCCTAAACTAAAAGAGAAGTCTAGCTACCCATACTCACTGTCTCGTGACTCAAGGCATCTTCTACCACTTTTGCCTTGTACGGATGGTACAGAATAGTGAAGTCATAGTCCTTCAGTAACTCAACCCATCTCCGCTGCTAGAATTAAGCTCTCGCTGACTCATAATATACTGAACACTACGGTGGTTGGTAAAAATCTCACAGTGAACTCCATAAAGGTAATGCATCCATATCCTGAGTGTGATATAGACTTTGCCATTTAGTTAGAGCTAGGTACCAGACCCATTTCCATTACTCCATATTGTATAGCTCTAGATGAGTTGAGGGCTTAAGGTTCACCTTCAGGATTTGTTAGCTACGAGTTTCATTAGGCCAAGTGTGTCGCCTTGGGGTGCTTCAGTTCTGTTTGTGAAGAAGAAAAACCTCAAAAAGTGAGATAAAGCCAAACCAAAAGCTTCTATACCCCGACTAAAGGTTCAACTAGACCAAAATCCATGCTCCGAAGCTAACGAAATTGTCGGAATTCAATTACAAGCACGCTTGCTAAGAAAGTTGACTAAACTCAATGATTTTCTAAGTTAAAACTCTAAAACAAGGAAATAGTCATAAAGACCTAACGAACGGTCGGAGCACCGAACTACCAGTCCCGGCAAGTCATAAATGACTTGGAATCGCTACAGATAAACACTAACAATACAAAGAAAGCAAAAATGCGACAATAACCGGAAGGTTCATTACATTATTTTTTTTAATTTAATATGTTTATAGAAGGGTAAATATGTACTTTTTAAAATCCAAAATATGCACTTTTTTGTTGGACGACGAGGGTATATATGCACCACTTTTTTAACCAGTGGTTTATTCGCTCTAAATCATAAAGTTGAGGGATATATTTGCTCATTCCCCTACAAACTTTCAAATACACATAATTTTACAAAGATTAATTGGTATAATAACAATATGGACCTGACTCCTGACCCAAAACTCGACTCTTGACCCTGATCGCAATCCTGACCCGACTCTCGATTATAATATTTTTCTAAATGAAAAAGGATCAAAATTACCCTTAATGTATGGAAATGGTTCATAAATACCCTCCATCCACCTATTGGTCTAAAAATATCTCCAATATATTCTATTGGGTCAAGAATACCCCTCAAACTAACACACTAAACCTTTACGACTTTTCTAATTGTTAAAAAGTCACGTGACTTATTATGATTGGCCATATATAGTATTTAATTTAAACCTAAACTCGCTGACCCATTTAATTTGACCAGTTTCTTTTAATCTAAACCCACATATCTGATCATAATTTTACTATTAAGGGTGAAATTTATCAGAGCTCCATAAGACTTAAATAAGGGATTTCATAAAAATACACACAACTAACTTACATTGCAAATAATGGCCCAAAAATTACATTACAATTCTATAGCCCAAAATTGTACTCTGACTCACATTTCATTGATGGAGGGTTTTAATCCATAAAAAATATTGTCTTCTACCATCCTCCCATTATTCACGGGCCTATCCCACCCAAAATTTTTTTTTAGAAAAATGCGACATAGACTATGCTGATCGAAGAGGCTTATGCTAATACTCAAGTATCTCAAATTGGGGCACAAACGGTGATGATTTATCAAATATATTTTAAATGTTGAATAAAAAGACCAAAAAAAATCTATTACAAGATAGATTCTTTCTTTCTTTTTTCGACAAGTACAAATCTATTACATATAAGACAGTACCACAAAGAAAATGGCACACAGATTATCCTGGTCGAAGAGGATTGTTCTACTATTGAAGTACCCCAAATTGGGGCACGAATTCTGACGATTTATCAAATATATTTTAAATGTTAAACAACAACAATAACAACATTCCCAGTGAAATCTTATAAATGGGGTCTGGGGAGGATGTAGTGTACGCAGAGCTTACCTTTATCTTATAAAGGTAGAGATGTTATTTTCGAAAGACCCTCGGCTCGCCTTCTTTGCTTTGATTTTTTTCTCCCTTCTGGTTTTAGTGTCAGAAAATAGAGAGTTCAGTCCATTTTATTGTATAATAGTGTTTACACACCCAATATACAATATTATATTTTTTTTTATAAATTATATATTATTGTATAATGATGTATAATATTATATATACACATATAATAATATACATAGTTATATAAAGTTACACATACACACACACACACACACATATATATATATATATATATAAAATTTAAACAACAAAGTGTTTACATTGTATAAGTGTGTATAAACATAGATTATATGCATTTACACTAAAAATCATCTTCTATCCATTATTGAATCTCCATTTCAATATCAAAATCATCATAGCAAAGAGAATTCGGGTAACATAGACCATAAAGAACATACATAAATTTGAATTACAGAAAAACAAACAAATGTGAGTTGAACCCCATTTTAACAAATCAACTTAAAGCTCAAATATCGTGTGAAATTGGTGCCAGACACTGTTAAGAAAGAAAAAGCGAACAAGACAGCCATGAATTGTTTTAGTCACAATCCTGAGGCTACGAGCAGAGAGAAGGATCTAATGAAGGCATGCACAGATCTTGAACTTGTCGCTATAATTATGGGTAGCAAGAACAATGGCTAAGGAAAATGACAGAGCCTTACTCAGCTGAAGAAAAATAAAAGAAAAGCAAGAAGTTGAGTAGAATATAAACCTAGTCAAGGAAAAGCTCTCTATACGAAATTACATACCCATATACAATAATATACAAATTTATATACTATTATACAAAAAAATGGACTTTGTCTTTTTCATTGAATTCAAGCACCCAAACTAAATATCATCTAAAAAATACTGCAAAAAAGCTACATTACAATTCACCCAAAGTATTTAGATTTGGGTTCGCTCAATCATTAACAGATTCTGCATGAAAATTATAACACCACTCGTAAATCACGCTTATCTACGAAAAAAAAAATGAGACTTTGTCTTTTCATTGAATTATCAAAGCACCCAAATTCATCTACAAAAATTACTTGCTAAGCTACATCTCAAAATCACCCAAAATTTTTAGATAAATATGGGTTCCTCATACATAAGCAGATCTGTAGAAATTAATACCACTCGAAAATAAAGCCTAAAAAACAAACATATCTACGAAAAATTGGTTTTCAAATTTTTGAAGCTTCAAAATCAACATGGACTGAACATCTAAAAAATATAATTTGCTACAACTATTTAGACCACTTTGTCCTCGTTGATGTGAAAAAACATTGAAGAATTTCTATACACCTATGCACTAGAAATTTGCGATACTGAAAATTTCAAATTTAGCTACTTTGTGCGATGTCAACCTATTGGAGATTTTCGTATACTATATAATATATCAGATATATATATAGAGAGAGCGAGGAGGGAGAGCAGAGAGAGGAGGAGAGGGGGAGACGAGGGGGAGAGGGAGAGAGCAGGAGAGAGAGAAGACGGAGAGAGAAAGAGAGGAGAGAGGAGAGGAAGAGATAGAGGGAGAGAGAGAGGAGAGAGAGGGAGAGAGGAGTGGTAGAGAGGAGAGAGAGCAGAAGAGAGAGGGGGAAGAGAGGGAGAGAGAGGGACGAAGAGGGAGAGAGGGAGGAGACGATGGGAGGGAGGGAGGAGGAGGGAGGGAGGGAGGGAGGGAGGAGGGAGAGAGGGAGGAGGGGAGAGAGGGAGAGGAGAGGGAGAGAGAGAGAGAGAAGAGGGAGAGAGAGAGAGAGAAGAGAGGGAGGGAGAGAGAGAGAGAGAGAGAGAGAGAGAGAGAGAGAGAGAGAGAGAGAGGCTAGGGATAAAAAGTAACTTTTTGATTCTATAAACATTGGGCCATTTTTTATGGCATCTTAAAAGATTGGCTATATTTAGTAACTAGTGAACTTGTCCGCACTTTGCACGGTTATAAAGGGAAATAAGATATCATTGTTACGACCTTCATTATTAAAAAAAATATATTGATTTTATAAGCTCTTGTCGATATCCACTCTCACAAGACGATCACCATTCAATAGTCTTCACCTGATTCTTACAGTCAAGCTAAAGCATAAATATAATAAGCATCGGGAACATAACAACATAAAGGGTTAATGTGATCATTATACAAAGTCTTATAATGTCTCTATTTATAGAACTACGATATGAAATACCAAATAATGTCATGAATATAACTTTTAATTATTTTAAAAGTTATGATAATAAAAAGTTATGGGAGTAACGAAAATTAAGATCATTAAATTCTACATTAAAAATGACTTTTAGTTTCTTAATATTGCATATTTAATATAGTTAAGAAAGTTGAAGGAGTGATTTTTTTAGTTTTTTTTAATGTAGCATATAAAGGAGGAAAAAGTAGAGAAAAGCCTAAAAAAATTAAAAGGAAAAAAAGAGATAATTATATTTTTTTGGCCAAAGACAGGTACCATATTACTTTTTCTATTCCTAGCTTATGAAATTAATATGAGCGAAAGAACATAAAATATAGTGTTTTTTCAAATACTGAAGCTAGTGTCGCTCTCATCCTTTCAGTAGCAAAATTCTTTAGTCATTTTGGTTACCGATGTCGTATTCATTCAATAATTCTCATCTCTATCTTCTTCCGATGCCTTCCCTCGCTCCTCCGTTTTTTCCCCTCTTTATTAGATTAGATGCATACAATTCATAGCCATTAGGCAA
>QJPP01002187.1:479201-514266 GCA_003996215.1 Jaltomata sinuosa | reverse complement strand
AAGCAACGGAGGAACAAAAGTAGGCGGACATGAATAAAGCGGTCAAGGTCTGTGGTACCAACCTAATAAACCAACCCAAGGATGCCCATTAATACAATTTTATTCTATATATGCGGAGTATAGGGAAAATAAACCGTAACCTACCTGTAGTCCAATGACAAGCTTGAACCTCTCCGAAAAATCCCTAACACGAAATCAAACTCGGACTCGGGCTTGAATAACTTGAAGTGGATAATTAACTTGCTCTCGATGACCCAATATGTCATCAAAATATTTTTCCTACTTGAATTCCCTTTCCCCGCATACAAGATTTATATGGATGATATATATAAAGTGAGTGGAGAGGATTTACTCCTTTAGCCAAGCTTCAGCAAGGCAAATGGAGTCTTTTTGGAATATGATTAATTTAAGTGGTCTAATTAATCATTATAAGGTGACAATTCTTGTCACAACACTTAGGTGTCCCTGCTGCCACACAGTTGGTTTCCACGTGGGGGGGTGTGTGTCAACACCACACCTCCCCTTATCTAATTAATGATAGGTGGATCCATGGTACGTATGTACTCGGGTATTGCATAAGTTTGTGGAAAAATAAATATAACTTTTTGAATATATCATAATTCATAGAAAATTATTTCAACCAGAACCTACTATATTATAATAATAATTTTTAACATAACTAAATTTAATATCTCCGTTAAAATATTACAATGTATAAAAACTTTATAAAATAAATACATATACAATTATAACGTATCAAAAATATTTTCCATAAACCTTTAACATATTCTGAAAAGGTAATAATAATATAATATAACTTCCTACCACCTTCGACTTTTAAATAAAATATTTTCAAATACGCACGATTTCGATACTCAAGAATTCTCTCGGGATCCTCCCTTATGTTTTATCACTATTTCGGAACTTAAATGGCATTTTAGAACGTGAAGTTGAGGCTTAAATCGAGTTTAACCCGACCCGGTTCGCGACCCGGTACGTAACCCGTTTTCTGCCAGACAGTCCGCGGTAAAACAGTCATACCTTTTTACTCCGAGATCAGTTGGACATGAGGTTTTGTGCATTGGAAACTAGACTCGTAGAGCTTCGATTTGGTATTTCGGGGGACTTCTAACTCTTTATATATTGAGAGAAAATCCCTAAGACATTTTACCCAAAGTTCAGGAAATTTGTTAAAGATCTTACGATTACTTTTGCCGACTTGCTTGGCTTCAAAACTTATAATGCGACCAAAAAAATGGACCCAACACCGAAATACCGGTCCTGACGAGCCTTAAGTGACTTGGGGCCACTACAAACAAGCTCTAACGGTTCAAGGAAAATGTATACGTGAAAATAACCGGAAGGGTCATTACATCATCCACTACTAAAAAGGACTTTCGTCCTCGAAAGTCAAGGTCAAGGGGGTACCTGAAGGCTCAAATAGTTGCGGATACTGGGCCCGCATATCTCTCTCTGTCTCCCAGGTAGCCTCCTCGACTGGACGGTGCCTCCACTGAACCTTAACAATCGGGATCTCTCGAGACCTCAATCTCCTGACATCTCTGGCCAAAATAGTTGCCGGCTCCTCAACAAAGGCTAAACCCTCATCCAACTGAACTGAATCCCACTGCAGCACGTGAGACTCATCTGGGACATACCGACGCAACATCAAAACATGAAATATAGGATGTATAGCTGAAAACATCGGAGGCAAGGCTAGCTGATAGGCAACGCTACCAACCCTCTGAAGAATCTCAAACGGCCCAATGTACCTGGGGCTAAGCTTGCCCCGCCTACCAAACCTCATGACGCCCTTCATGGGCGATACACGGAGAAACACCAGGTCACCGACACTAAACTCCAAGGAACGAAGCCTACGATCAGCATAACTCTTCTGCCTGCTCTGAGCTGCCCAAAGTCTGTCCTGAATCACTCGGACTCGGTCTAAGGAATCTCGAAGCAAATCTGTGCTCTGTGGCCCAGCACTAAAACCATCAAACCAACCTACCGGTGATCTGCAACGCCTGCCATACAAAGCCTCAAAAGGTGCTATGCCGATACTCGAATGGAAGCTGTTATTATAAGCAAACTCTGCCAAGGGACAAACTGATCCCAAGAACCTCCAAAGTCAAGAACATAGGCCCGAAGCATGTCCTCCAGAATCTGAATGGTCCTCTCGGACTGGCCATCTGTCTGAGGGTGGAAAGCGGTACTAAGATGAACCTCTGTACCCAAATCTCACTGAATAGCCCTCCAGAACTGAGATGTGAACTGAGTGCCGCGGTCTGAAATGATAGAAGCTGGGACCCCGTGCAACCGAACAATCTCACGAAGGTAGATCTGAGCTAACCTCTCTGCGCCATAAGAAGTCTGAACCGGCAAGAAATGTGCTGACTTAGTCAGCCTATCAACAATCACCCATATGGAATCAAACCCATGAGAAGTACGAGGCAAACCAACAATGAAGTCCATAGTAATCCCTTCCCACTTCCACTCAGGAATGGGAAGTCGCTGCATCAAACCACCAGGTCTCATGTGCTCGAACTTAACCTGCTGACAGTTCAAGCACCGAGATACAAACTCCGCTATATCCCGCTTCATACCACTCCACCAGTAAAGCTGCCTCAAGTCTCTATACATCTTTGTTGTGCCAGGGTGAATGGAGTATCTAGTACAATGTGCCTCATGAAGTATCAACTGAATCAAATCACTAATCCTCGGAACACAAAGGCGACTATCAAACCTCAGAACCCCATCTGAATCTAGAGTAGCCCGACTGGTCTCACCCTGAACAACCCGGTCACGAAGGTCACTCAACTGCTGATCCTCAAACTGACGGCTCTGAATCTGATCAACCAAAGTAGAACGAACCTCAATACTGGCGAGAACTCTGCTAGAATCCGACAAGTCAAGCCTAACCAAACGGTTAGCCAAGGACTGGATGTCCAAGGCCAACGGTCGCTCTGAAACTGAAAGAGAAGCTAGGCTACCCATACTTACTGCCCTCCGACTCAAGGCATCCGCTACCACGTTTGCCTTGCTCGGATGATACAGAATAGTGAAATCATAGTCCTTCAGTAACTCGACCCACCTCCTCTGCCTCGAGTTCAACTCCCGCTGACTCGAGATATACTGAAGACTACGGTGATCGCTGAAGATCTCACAGTGAACTCCATATAGGTAATGCCTCCAGATCTTGAGCGCGAAAACTACCGCCGCCAACTCTAAGTCATGAGTGGGGTAGTTGCGCTCGTGAACCTTCAGCTGTCTCGATGCATATGCTATTACTCGACCCTGCTGCATTAACACACAACCAAGACCAACCCCAGAAGCATCACAATACACGGAGAAGCTCTGACCTTCAACCAGCAAAGTCAACACTGGAGCTGAAGTCAATAAGGCCTTAAGCCTCTGGAAGCTATCCTCACACCGATCCGACCACTGAAATGGGACATTCTTCCTAGTCAGCATAGTCAAGGGTGCTGCTATGGAAGAAAATCCCTCAACGAACCGTCTGTAGTAACCTGCTAACCCAATAAAGCTGCGAACCTCAGTAACAAGAGTAGGTCTAGGCCACTCACAAACAGCTGAAATCTTTCTCGGATCAACCCTAATCCCATCCTTAGACACCACGTGCCCTAGGAATGCAACTGACTCAAGCCAAAACTCGCACTTTGAGAACTTGGCATAAAGCCGATGATCTCTCAAAGTCTGGAGTATAACCCTCAAGTGTTGCTCATGCTCATCTCTACTACGCGAGTATACCAAGATGTCATCTATAAAAACCATCACAAATGAGTCCAAATACGGGCGAAGAACCATGTGCATCAAGTTCATAAAGGCTGCGGGGGCATTAGTCAACCCAAAAGACATCACCAGGAACTCATAATGGCCATAACATGTCCTGAATGCTGTCTTAGGGATGTCCTACGCCCTAATCCTCAACTGATGGTAGCCAGACCTCAGATCAATCTTCAAAAACACGACTAAACCCTGAAGCTGGTCAAACAAATCATCAATCCTCGGCATCAGATACCTATTCTTCACTATCACCCTATTCAGCTGCCGATAATCAATACACATGCGCATCGACCCATCCTTCTTCTTCACGAAGAGAACAGGAGCACCCCACGATGATACACTAGGTCTAATAAACCCATTAGCTAACAGATCCTGGAGCTGCTCCTTAAGCTCCCTCAACTCAGCAGGAGCCATACGGTAAGGAGAAATAGAAATGGGCCTAGTGCCCGGCTCTAACTCAATAGCAAAATCAATATCTCTCTCAGGTGGAAGGTCTGGCAGGTCGGTAGGAAACACATCGAGGAAGTCTCTAACCACAGGAACAGACTCAGGAGAAGTAGGGTCAGCACTAATATCTCGGACATATGCTAGATAAGCTAAACACCCACGGGAAATCAACTTCCTAGCTCGAATACAAGAGATGATCCCAGATGGTGCATGGCTAACAGAACCCTACCACACAACCGGGATACACCGGCACGGCTATGGTAATGGTCCTTGGCATAAAATCCAAAACCAACGGTGAGGGATAACCAGTCATGCCCCAGATCACATCAAAATCTAGGCTATCCGGATGCTCACAATCCGATCCACTACTAAGAAATCTCCTACTGGGGTCGAACAGAAACAGGAACAGATAATGGTCATAGCAACCCCAAACAAGGCACAAGTAGGCAGATACATATGAACAAGTGGATCCAGGATCAAATAAAGCCATAGCAGACTGATGGCACACAGAAATCGTACCTGTAATCACAGCATCTGAGGCCTCTGCCTCTGGTCTCCTAGGGACCGCGTAAAACTGACGACGACCTCCACCTGCCCGACCGCCATCCCTACCACCTGCTCTGCCACGCGAAGCACTACCTCTACTCTGACGACCACCCCCTCTAGCCGTAGGCTGAACTGCTCGTAAAGGCTCGGTCAACTGAACTGTACCCTGCTGAGGGCAATCTCTAGCAAAATGACCCATCGCACCATAAGTAAAACAAGCCCCTGACGGCCTACTCAGTCGAGATGAACCAGCAAATCCCATATGACCACCACGGCCTGATGCCCCAAAAACTGTACCCCTCGAAGACTGGCCGCTATAGCCCTGATGGCTGCCCTGACCCTGCTCGAACTAGGTACTACCGAAAGTCTGAAGGGAAGCCTGCACCGGTCGGCTGGACTGACCCTGGTACTGCTGTGGCTGATAACTCCGGGTCCACTGGCCAGGACCTCTACCACCATATCTGGAACCACTATAGACACCCTGATGTCGAGGCCTCTTATCTCTGGACCCCTGATCATGTCACTGTAGGTCCTCCACGGTGCTGGCATAGTCTACAATAGCCTGGAACGACCGACCACTGGCAATCAATATCTCAGCTGGCTGCCTGATCTCTGGCCTCAAACCCCATACAAATCTGCGAATCCTATCTGCCTCGGTAGGAATGATCATAGCTCCGAATGGTGCTAGCTGATGAAAGCGGGTCTCATACTCCGAGATAGTCATAGACCCCTGTACAAGGTGAGTAAACTACTCCCTGCGACGCTCCCGATCACTCTGGGGTAGGAACTTGGCCATAAAGGCCTCATAAAACTCAGACCAGGTCAAAGGAGGTGACGATGGTGGTCTACAAGCAACCTGAGCCCTCCACCATAACTTCGCTGGGCCCTCCAACTGATAGGTAGTATAGCCAACCCCGTGAGTCTCCAACAAACCCAAATGATGCAACATCTCCTCACATGTAGTAATAAAGTCATATGGATCCTGTCCAGAAGTACCAGCAAACCTCGGAGGTGCTAACCTCAAAAACCTACCCAACGCCTTCTGCTCTAACTCTGTCATAACTGGGCGAGGAGCAAGAGGCTGTGCAACAGATGGAACCGGAATGACCTCCGCACGGGGAGCCATAGTAGCAGGCTACGCTCCTGAGCTCTGTGCACCCAAGGCTGCCCCCTGAGCGGATGTCTGTGCTACCTCAGAAGGCTGCTCTCCAATCACACCCAAAAGCTGTAATAGTAATCCCTGAATATCTGGAGACTGAGCTGCGGCTGGAGCTGGCACATAAGTGGGCACTGGAGCTGGTACTGGAGCTGGCACTGGAGCTGGCGCTGGAGGCTCATCTCCGCGGGATGCCGATGATCTCGTACGAACCATCTGCGGAAGAATAAAGTAGAACAAATGAGATTTCCAGAAACTTCAAGGGTTGTACGCACGACACAGAAGCAATGAAAGAGTTGAATTCCTAAAATGCCACTGTAGCCTCCCAAAGATTGAGTACGGACGTCTCCGCCTCGATCCGCAGGACTCTACTAGACATTGGCTCCTATACCGATGACACCGGTGAACCTAAAGCTCTGATACCAAGTTGTCACGACCCGATTTCTCAGTCATGATAGCACCTACCACCCCCGGTAGGTGAACCAATCCCCGTAGCCCAGAACAGTTAGTAATGGGCTACTATCTAGCAAATAAGGGAACAAGACGAATAAAATAGATAACAGGGATATAAATATATACATGTGCGAAAACTAAACCAAACCCCAAGACCTGGTATCATAGTACAGAGCCAAACTACATACATGGAGTGCAAATAAACCAAAACTATATATACAGATGTCTCTGAATGGTAATAGAGTACATGAAGCAAAAGATAAACTAAAGCTAAGCTCCGATCGCCAAGAGCTCACCCTCAGCCTGAAGTAGTCTCCAACAGATCTCCAAGAACGACCCACAATGGTCTAACGGCGATGGCCCACGCTAGGATCTGCACCCAAAGATGTAGGGGGTAGGGGTGAGCACCAAATGCGAAGCATAAGGTACCCAGTAGGTATCATAGGCCGACTGGGAACATATAAGATAAAAGCGTAGTAATAGACAGAATAGAAGCAAGCAGTCACAGAAATCAACGAAAGGTACACAGGAACTAGCCCAGAGGGAAATCAACAGAACCACATGTGAGGCCAGTAAGCAGAATATACACACCATAGGCACAGGTGAAAGTAAGAAATAACGCACATGGGGTCCTTGCAATAATAGTGTATACATAATAAGTTTATGAAATGGATGGTATACCGGTAACCTCAAGTGTAAGAAGAAGAGAGAAAGAGTAATAATAGGCATGCTCAGAGACATGAATCAAGCCCAACTAATCATATCAATCTCACACCCAGCAACTAACAGTCTAGCAGTAACCAATTTCATAATTAATCGTAACAGGGAATAATTCTACAAGTAAATAGAAAGAGTCTACCTACAGTCCCTCGGCCGCCCATACAACCGAGGAACACAAACAAGTGAAAACAAACCCTCCGGCATCCCATAATACCGGAGCGTACAATCAGCAAACAACAAACAAGGGTGGAACCTCGAACCATGAATGATATGATGCATGAACACCTCAAGTGCCATGGTATCTCTGTATGTACCTCCTCCGGCGCCGATCCGGCCCAGCAGGTAGATTCCATGGAAGGACACTGCCCGTATACCTCTACTCCGCCGTATACCCCTCCTCTGGCACACGCAGCCCATAGCCCCCGGCCCGGATGGCAAGGTCCATGGAGGTCCCAGACCCCATACTAAAACTCAGTATCAACACATGTCGTCCGGAAGCAAGTCCGGTATCAAGATAGAGACCCAGTCTCGAATATGCAATGCCCAGACCCTGTCCAGGACTAAAGTAGTAGGAAAATATCTCAAAAACCCCTCCAAGGGTGCCCGGGAATAACCGGGTCTAAACAGTAAAAAGTCATCTCAGGTGCTCGGTCCGACCGAGGCTAAAAATCATCTCAAGTAACAAGAAAACTCAACTAGCACCCCGGCCCTGCCGAGTCTAGCGATAATCGTAAAACTGATGATTTTAAACATAATTTTACTTTCTTGCCCAAAAATATACACAAGTTAAATCAAACCATTTCCAAATTATTTCCATAAAAAACGAGCCCCCCGGGCCATGCAAGGTTTAGAAAATAGTGCCAGTAGGCCCGAAGCCAAAACCATAGTAAAACATGGATAAAACCTCTTTATATGCATGGAAATGGTATGATCACACACAATAGCTGCCCAGCAGCTCACAATCAACCTATCGACCCTGCACAGGCCCACAGCTACTCAGCAAGCATAACCAGCCTAGAAGGATAATTCTATGCCCGGGACTCGCGGACATTCCCAAAATCCCACCTTCTATGTTCCAGAGTCAACAAGGCCTCACAGGACCACAAGGGTAAATAAAATATATCGGCAAATACTACAAGCAACGGAGGAACAAAAGTAGGCGGACATGAATAAAGCGGTCAAGGTCTGTGGTACCAACCTAAAAAACCAACCCAAGGATGCCCATTAATACAATTTTATTCAATATATGTGGAGTCTAGGGAAAATAAACCGTAACCTACCTGTCGTCCAATGACAAGCTTGAACCTCTCCGAAAAATCCCTAACACGAAATCAAACTAGGACTCGGGCTTGAATAACTTGAAGTGGATAATTAACTTGCTCTCGATGACCCAATATATCATCAAAATATTTTTCCTACTTGAATTCCCCTTCCCCGCATACAAGATTTATATGAATGATATATATAAAGTGAGTGGAGAGGATTTACTCCTTTAGCCAAGCTTCAGCAAGGCAAATGGAGTCTTTTTGGAATATGATTAATTTAAGTGGTCTAATTAATCATTATAAGGTGACAATTCTTGTCACACCACTTAGGTGTCCCTGCTGCCACACAGTTGGTTTCCACGTGGAGGGGTGTGTGTCAACACCACACCTCCCCTTATCTAATTAATGATAGGTAGATCCATGGTACGTACGTACTCGGGTATTGCATAGGTTTGTGGAAAAATAAATATAACTTTTTGAATATATCATAATCATAGAAAATTATTTCAAACAAAATCTACTATATTATAATAATAATTTTTAACATAACTAAATTTACTATCTCCGTTAAAATATTACAATGTATAAAAACTTTATAAAATAAATACATATACAATTATAACGTATCAAAAATATTTTCCATAAACCTTTAAAATATTCTGAAAAGGTAATAATAATATAATATAACTTCCTACCACCTTCGACTTTTAAATAAAATATTTTCAAATACGCACGATTTCGATACTCAAGAATTCTCTCGGGATCCTCCCTTATGTTTTATCACTGTTTCGGAACTGAAATGGCGTTTTAGAACGTGAAGTTGAGGCTTAAATCGAGTTTAACCCGACCCGGTTCGCGACCCGGTACATAACCCGTTTTCTGCCAGACAGTCCGCGGTAAAACAGTCATAACTTTTTACTCCGAGATCAGTTGGATGTGAGGTTTTGTGCGTTGGAAACTAGACTCGTAGACCTTCGATTTGGTATTTCGGGGGACTTCTAACTCTTTATATATTGAGAGAAAAGACCTAAGACATTTTACCCAAAGTTCAGGAAATTTGTTAAAGATCTTACGATTACTTTTGCCGACTTGCTTGGCTTCAAAACTTATAATGCGACCAAACAAATGGACCCAACACTGAAATACCGGTCCTGACGAGCCTTAAGTGACTTGGGGCCGCTACAAATAAGCTATAACGATTCAAGAAAAACATATACGTGGAAATAACCGGAAGGGTCATTACAAGAAGTGAGTTGACTTAGTGACTCTGTCCACTATCACCTAAATGGAGTCATGTTATCTGCAAGTACGAGGTAATCCTGTAATAAAATCCATGTTGACCACTTCCCACTTCCAAGTAGGAATGTTAATCTCCTGAGTCACACCACCTAGTTTCTAATGCTCTACTTTAACCTGCTGACAGTTGGGACACTTAGCCACAAAATCTGTGATGTCCCTCTTTATGTCGTTCCACCAATAAACTTCTCATAGATCACGGTACTTCTTAGTGGCACCCGGATGAATGGAATATTTAGAATTATGGGCTTCTGTGAGGATCTACTTCCTCTACTCACCCACCTTAGGAACACATAAGCGACCCTGATAATGAAGCACACCATCTCCCCCTTGGGAAAAAACCTCAACTCTCTGCTGATGAACTGCACCCTTCAGCTAAAGCAATATAGAGTCACTATCTTGTTTCTCCTTAACCTCCGCTACCAATGAAGATTCTGATCCATTCTGTACTATCACACCACCATCAAACGTGGCCATAAGGAAAACTCCTAAGTGAGCAAGCCGGTGAACATCTCTGGTTAATTCTTTCTTCTCATCTTCAACATGTGACACGCTACCCATAGACAGTCTGCTGAGAGCATCTGCCACTATATTGGCCTTACCCGTATGGTAGAGCACATTTATATCATAATCTTTGAAGAACTCAAGCCATCTCATCTGATGAAGATTCAACTCTTTCTGGGTGAACACATAGTGGAGGCTCTTATGATCTGTGAACACATCAACATGAACACCATACAAGTAGTGTCTCCAAATCTTTAGGGCAAACACAACTGCTGCAAGCTCGATGTCATGAGTCGGATAGTTATTCTCATGGACCTTAAGTTGTCTGGAAGCATAAGTTATGACCTTTGAAACACAACCTAGGCCGACCCTGGATGCATCGTAATAAACCATATAACCATTTGAAACCTTTGGTAGAGTCAAGACAGGAGTTGTAGTCAACCTGGTCTTCAGTTCTAAGAAACCTTTCTCACACTCATCTGACCACTGAAACTTGACCTTCTTCTAAGTCAACTTGGTTAATGGGGTAGCTATGGATGAAAATCCTTCAATAAACCTTCTGTAGTAACCGGCCAAACCCAAGAAACTTCTGATATTAGTTAGAGAGGTGGTTCTAGGCCAGTGCTTTACTGCCATAATTTTTTGAAAATCCACTCGGATCCCTTCTCTAGATACCACATGAACAAGAAAGCAATAGACTACAACCAAAATTCACATTTGCTGAACTTAGCGAATAGCTCACAATCTTTGAGAGTCTGCAGAACAACCCTCAGATGAGTCGCATGATCTTCCTCATTCTGGGAATAAATGAGGATATCATCAATAAAGACGATGACAAACAAGTCTAAATACTATTTGAATACCCTGTTCATTAAGACCATGAAAGTTGTAGGAGCATTGGTTAGTCCAAAAGACAAGACTACAAATTCATAATGACCATACCGAGTCCTGAAGGCTATTATGGGATGTCACTATCTCTGACTCTGAGCTGATGATAGCCGTATCTGAGGTATATCTTAGAAAAGCAATTAGCTCCCTGATGCTAGTCGAACAAGTCATCAATCTTAGGGATTGGATATTTATTCTTGATTGTGACTTTGTTCAACTGATGATAGTCAATGAACATCCTGAGAGAACCATCTTTCTTATGCACGAACAACACTGGAGCACCCTATGGAGAGATGTTGGGTCTGATGAAGCCCTTATCTAGAAGGTCTTTCAGTTGTTCTTTCAATTCCTTAATCTCAGCTAGAGCCATTCTGTAAGGAGGAATCAAAATAGGTTGGGTATCTGGAAGGAGATCTATTCAAAAGTTGATTTCCCTTTTGGGAGGAACTCTGGGAAGATATTCTGGGAACACTTCTGGAAACTCACTTACTACTGGAATTGACTCAAGGGTTGGGGTTTCGGAGTTTGAATCCTTGACCCAAACAAGATGATAGATATATCCTTTGGAAATTATTTTTTTGGCCTTAAGGTAGGAGATGAAATGACCTACAGGCACTGAGTTATTACCCCTCCATTCTAAGACTGGCTAGTTTGGAAACTGAAACTGAATGATCCTAGTTCTACAATCGACTGAAGAATAAAAGGAATGTAACCAATCTATGCCTAGAATGATATCAAAATCTACCATTTCTAACTCTACAAGATCTGCTGAGGTGACTTTCTGGGTAACTGTGACAGGGAAATTTTTGTATACTCGTCTAGATATAACTGGGTCACCAACTAGAGTAGAGACTGAGAAGGGTTCTGGGAGAATTTCTGGACTGACATCAAAATTTACTACTATATATGGAGTTACGAAAGAAAGCGTATCCCCTGGATCTAACAATGCATTGACATCAGTATTAAAGACTCGCAACATACCCGTGACCATATCAGGCGAGTCCTCTTGATCCTATCAATCTTGAAGAGCATACACATATTCTGGCGCTAACCACTACCTGTACTAGACGAGGCACTCTGCTGAGTGGGTCGACCTACTAGAGCTGCTGTAGAACTAGTCTGATTCTGTGGGAAAATATCCTTACCCTTTTGAGAAACTGCTGGACAATCCCTCATCATGTGGCCTGGTTTACCGCACCCAATGCAATTTCCACTACCTACCATGCACTCACCTTGGTGGTTTCTACCACACTTCTTACACAGTGGATGAGTGCGCCAACTAGTAATTGTACCTTGGGACTTAGATCCAGATGCTCTATCCCATTGATCCTTCTTGAACTTAGGCACTGAGGGACTACCAGAAGATAGAGTTAGAGTTGAATTCTTTTGACGGAACTGAATGTGGCTTCCACCCTCTGACATCTGCTGAGAGTATCTAAAGTCACCTATCCTAGCTCTCTTAGTATCTCCTCCCCTTTCCTTAATCTTCTCCTCCTCAATTTGCTAAGCATAAGTAACAAACCTGGAGATGTTTATTTCCTTAATGAGCATGGTGGTCTTGCATTCCTTGACCACATCATTGGTCACCCCAGACACTAACTTGCTCATACGAGCTCTAGAGTCAGCTACTATTGGTGGAGCATACATTGATAGCTATGTGAACTTGAGAGCATAGTCCTTCACGCTCATGTCATTCTGCTTCAGATTAATGAATTCCTGAACCTTGGCTTCCCTGAGCTCTAGTGGGAAGAAAGTCAAGAAAAGCAGTCTTGAAAAGATTCTAACTCACTGGACCTGCATTTGTACCACGAGATTCTTTCCACTACTGGTACCAAGTGTAGGCCACTCCCTTTAACTGATAGGCGGCCAAATCTGCACCCTCAACTAGAGTGACACCCATAATGTCCGTCACCTTCTGAATGTCATCCAAAAATTCTTGTGGATCTTCTTCTGACTTATACCCATGAAATTCTGGAGGGTTTATCCGTGTGAAGTCCTGGATTCTTGCTGCAGCACTGTTAGTCTGAGGCAGAGCTTGTACCGCAGTCTGTTGATTGACCTGGGCGGTCATGGCCTGAGAAAGCACTTGGAACGCATCCCTGAATTCGGCATGCGTGACTTGCTCATTCTATGGGTCTGTTGGAGCTGCTGGATGATTCATAGCGTTAGCTCTTCTAGGAGGCATTTTTCTGAAATGTGAAGAGCATGAGTTAGAACAGAAGGAGATTAAATAGAGTTTATACTCTATAGCATGAGCTGGAAAAGAAAGAAGGGAAGTTGTTCCTAATGACGTCACATAGCTCCTCTCCCATAAGTATGGCGCGCTTCACACCCATGAAGAAGACTCTACTCGATGTGACTTTCAGACACCCTAGGACAATTAAACCTGATGATCTAATACCAGGTTTGTCACTCCCCGAGGCTACCACTAGATGCAACACGGTACTTAGTGTCACAAGTGACCCCAAGCTAACCCATAGCATGTCATATCTATACAATTTCAATTAATACATGCACTGTGTGAAAGCTAAAAACAATTTAATATATGAAGTATGGAAAAACCCAAAAAGGCTGAGTATATAAAATATATAAGAGAGTATAATGAAGTCTGAAAACAACACTAACAACTCAAGCTGAATTTAGTCTATGTCTGAAAGACTCTAACTGATATGAGCTACTGGGATATGCCCCCAGCTAACTCTAACAAGACTAAAACTAAAAAGTAAATACTGAAAGTAAAGCATGTCTATCGTTCTTGAACTATGAGGACTCACCACTAAAGCTGCTGAGTATGTACTGGAAGTCGAGCTAAGCGCGGTCTGAATGTTGAGTGCCTGAACCTACATCATACAATGATGTAGCACAAAAGTATGCATCAGTATTCTGAATGTACTGAGCATGTGGGATATGTGCTAAGCTGTACAATATAGAATTGAACATAGATATAGATATATTGGCATATAACTAAATGCTGAACTGGATGAAATGACCAAGTACTAATCATGAAGATATAACATGTTGAACTGAATACTGAAGTAAATACTGAATACATGGTCAATGCAACATGAGTCTGACTGTGGGAGACACTATTATCTGACATACCCCAAACTGAGCTAACTATGAGGCCAACCTGTAACCCTGGATGGAAGGGTGTTCATACCTTGCCAAGGGTACAAACAAGTCTGTCGTGGATCCACTAAACTGATGTCCACAAAGGACAAAGGTAACCATCCTAATCTCATAGTTGATCCCTTTCTGACCTATGGTGGCGTCGTAGTTCTGGGACTTGGGGACTGCTACTAAAGGTCTCAGCCTAAACTGTCAGCCAAGCCTTCATCCCCTTGTCCGCTCGGTACTAAGTCTACTCCCAACTGAATGTAAGCAATAATACACCTGTAATAGTAGATAACTCAAAATACTGATAACAACTGAGAATGCAACATACATACACTGAAAGATATGACATTCGAATTCTGAAGCATGATTGTATGCCTAATCTTCCTAACAAGCATAATTCATAAATCTTTGGAAATAACACAAGCTATGGTATTTGAGTCTTATGCTTGAACTATACTAAATCTCCAAGAAATGTGTAGTTAATACCATAGAAACTAAAGCAGCTGAATGACAATGAATCCCTAAGATTTAGGAACCCTAGGTCTGAACAATTCATGGAAAAGTTGGAGAACTGACTGAATTCTATAGACCTAATGGATGAAAGGAACCCACTAGTGAAATCCCACATACCTGGTGAAGAAACTATAGAGAAATCTTTTTGATTTTGGGGTTGAACTTGAAGAAGACCTCTTCTTGTTCTTGAGAGAAAATTGTCGCCTCTTTTGTTTCCTTTCTTTCTAAGTATGATGATTTTAGGAGAATAGATGTTTTAGGTAGTTTTTGGCAAATAAACTAGGCTTAGAGTAGTCAAAATGATGTAGCCTAGGTGTTAAAAGAGGTAGGAAAAGTCTGAATGCCCTTGGAAAATAAATAAAAAAGCTGCTAAAATTTGCGACTCAGGTTCCATGGATGGGTTCTACGGCTTGTGGAAAGTTCCATGGCTTTTGGAACCCTGTCGTGGTTTCCTGGTCCTGAAAGTTGAGCTACTAGAATGGACTCCACGAGTTGGGTTCATGACTCATAGAAGCTTCCATGGGTCATGGATCCCAGTCATGAACCCTGAGGACTTAATACTAGGCTACTGGAACTGGTTCCACGAGTTGGGTTCATGACTCGTGGAAACTCCCACGGGTCATATATCCCACTCGTGGTTCTCGGAAGCCATCTGCAAGAAAGATCCCATGGATAGGTTTTACAGTTCATGAAAACTTCTAGGGTCCGTAGACTCAAGTCGTAGAATGAATTTCAGAGAAGGAGTCCTCTGATCTTTGTTCCACGAGTCCAGTCCATGACTCGTGGACTGTTCCACGGCTCATGGAAGTGACTCGTGGTTATGCTGACAGTTGAAAATTTTTATTTCTTCTGGTTTTTTTAGCTAAGTCTGGGCTTGGAAGTTCTGGGGTGTTACATTATCACTCTGATTTCACAACACAGCTTTTCCGTAGTACTCTTCACATGCTCCACCAAATAAACTGGTACTATACTCTGTATCTCATGAAAGCCCATCCCTCACTTGTTAAAAGTCTCCAATGTCCCTCAAGTCATGACAAGTAGGGGTTTCAGAGAGGTGTTTGAATATAGGGCCTAGATTGGTCCAATTGTCAAATCATAGTGTTATTGTGCCTCCTTTTAGTTCCCACCATAAGCCTTGCTCAATTATGCTCTGCAGCATAAACGTCCACACCTGAGAGCCTCCTTTCCACTGTACAGGAGAAGGACTTTGTTTCTTACAATATTTGTTCCAGAGGTAGTTAGTCGACAAGCTATTCAGAGTCCTGAATCTCCACCATAGTTTGGCATAAAGGTTCTTTGAGACATCAAATAAAGATCTAAAGCCAAGTACACACTCCTTTTTGGGATAACATACCTTATTTCAAGATGACCAGTGTTTACTTCTACCTGATTCTTTTTTGCTCCAGAAGAATTTTGCAAAAATTCTGTGGAGCTCCTTGATCATACAAATAGGAGGCACAATTGCAGATAAGGTATATATGGGGATGCTTTGTAACACACTAGTGATGAGTATTTCTTTACCTCCATATGATAGCATTGTTCCTTTTCAATCCTGAAGTTTACCTTTGACCTTATCAATCAGGTCTTTATAGTGCTCTTTCCTCTTTCTAGAGTGAGTAATTGGACATCCTAAGTACTTTATGGTAAATGAACCCTTAGTAAAACCAGTAATCTATTCCACCAATATAGAAATGATCCAGCAGCATTCTTATGCATATAGAAAGAGCTCTTATCAGTGTTTATTTTCTACTCTGATTGCTTCTCATATTCTTGCAATATTTGCATTATCTTTCTCAGAGAATAGTCATTAGCAGAAGTAAAAATGATTATATCATCAGCATAAGCTAGATGATTTAAGTTAGCACTCTATTTGGGCATCATATACATACAAACATACCATCCTCAAAGTGAGAGTTTAGGGCCCTAGAGAGTACCTATGCTGCTAATAAAATAAGGCTAGAGACAAAGGGTCACCTTGTTTCACTCCCTAGTGGGGTGAAAGAAACCATAGCTTTTTCCATTAGGAAGCATAGAGTAGTAGTTATTTGAGACCAGCCTTCATATCAAGTCAATAAACAGTGAGGAGAACCCCATCTTCCTGAGAACCCTCATCAAAGAGAACTAAGAGCTTCTGTCATAAGCTTTTGCCATGTACAATTTTATGACAACATTAGAAGGTTTTCCTCTTTTACCCAGATCAGAGATCAACTCTTGAGCAAGCAAAGTATTTTCAATAATACTTTTCCCTTTGACAAACCCTGATTGGTTTTCCGAAACCAGCTTGGGGAGAAAATCTTCAAGTCTATCATGGATGATCCTGGACAGGATTTTATTTATATTGGAATGCTAATGAACTAGCATAATATTTGTTTTATCATATAATTTAATTTTTGGATAGAAATCTCTTTATTTTATATCGAGATTGTCTTTATGACTAAATTTCTCTTCTCCCACAGTTTTTTGCTTATCTTGATCACTTTATGTGTTCTTCTCCACAAATATATCATTAAGAGTCCCACATTGAACATAGAATGGGTAATTGATCTCCTTATATGATCCTGGGAAATCCTCCCCTCATGAGCTAGCTTTTGAGGTGTGAATTAGGACCATGTTGACCTAATTTAACATGGTATCAGAGTCGGGTCCATTCCCGTTTAGGATCCTAGTCCATGCTCCAGTTGGGCCCTGCGTGTGAAGGGTGGTGTTAGAGTGGGTGAAAGTCCCACATTGGTTAGGGAATGGATTGGCGGTCTGCTTACATGGACTTGGGCAATCTCCTCCCTTCATGAGCTAGCTTTTGAGGTTGAGTTAGGCTCAGGTGCCATATCTTAATATGGTATCAGAGTCGGGCCCATACTAAATCTTTGTTCACCGATGTTGGGCCCCCATATTAAATTGTTCACGCTCCAGTTAATGAGGTTTGGGTGTATGGGGGAGTGTTAAGAGTCCCACATCAGAAAAGGGATGGGTAATTGGTCTCCTTATATGAACTTGGGAAATCCTCCCCTCATGAGCTAGCTTTTGAGGTTGATTTAGGCCCAGGTGCCATATCTTAACAGTTGTCATCTTCAGGTAATAAAAACTAATTTTCTATCTTGAATCTCGATCATGATATGGTACTATAACGTGCCTTTTGTTTTCATGTCTTAGCTTTCTAGGAAATAAGGATTACTGTGAATCTATTAATTTATTCTTCCTTTTTGTGGTGTAATTTGTGTTGTTATATATATTTATATATATATATATATATATATATATATATATATATATTCATGATCCGATCTCTCGGTCATGATGGCACCTACAACCCCTAGTAGTTGAATCAATCTCCGTAGCCCGGAACGATTAGTAATGGGCCACATTCTATCAAATAAAATGGAAGAACAGTTTAATAAGCGGGAGAAAGGGAACAAGATGAAGAAAATAGATAACAGGAGTAATATATACAATGCAGAAGCTAAACCAAACCCAAAACCTGGTATCATAGTGTATAAGAGTCGGATCTACATAAAGAGTACAAGGGTCCAAAACAATATATACAAACCTGTCTTCGAGTAGAAATAGGGTACATAATCAAAAGATAACTAAAAGCTAAGCTCTGGTCGCCAAGAGCTCACCCTCAGTCCAGAATATCACCAAAGCAGTTCCTCGTATGAGTCTCCATGAGCTAACGGCGATGGTCCACACTAGGATCTGCACCAGAAGACGCAGAGTGCAGTATGAGCACCAAATGTGATGCATAAGGTACCCAGTAGGTATCATAGGCTAAGTGGGCACATATAAGATAAAAGCATAGTAACAGATAGAATAGAAAGACAAGTAGTTACAGCAATCAATGAAACAATACACAGGAACTAGCCCAGAAGGAAGACAACATAAACAACATACAAGGCTAGCAAGTAGAATATATACACAACAGGCACAGGTGAAAGTAACAAATGATACACCTGGGATCCTTGCAATAACAGTATATATGTAATAAGTTTAGAAGTGGACAGGAACCAATAACCAACTAATCAATCAATCTCAAATCCATAAACTAACAACATAGTAGTAAACAATCTCATAATTATAACCGTGACAAGAGGTAGTATCATGATAAAGTAACAAGAGTCTACCTACATTCCCCCAGCCGCCCATATAATCGAGGAACGCAATCAAGTGAAAAAAAAACCTCCGGCCGCCCATACAACCAGAGCGTACACTCAACAAACAAAAAACAAGGGTGGAGCCTCAAACAATGAATGATATGCTATGAAATGCCAAGACAGTGAAACCTTAGTGTCAGAATGTTACCCCCTCCGGTGCCCCAAAGGTCCAGTAAAGGCGGGATCCATAAAAGGACTTCTCCCGAGTACATCTGCTCCGCCGTAAACCCCTACCGGTCACCCTTTTACCCGAAGCACTTGGTCCAAAATGACAGGGTTCCTGGAGGTCTACTCGTAGACCACATACTACACTTTAACCTCAAAATACCGTTCGGAGTTCCACCAGATCCAAACTAGTCATCAATGCTCGAAACATGTGCCTGAATCCTATCCAGGTCTAAATCAATGAAATAAATGTAGTAAATCCCTTCCAAGGGTGCCCGGGCATCTCCGAGTCTAAAACAGTAGTAAAATAAGTCTGTTGCTCAGCTTTACCAAGTCTAATCTCACTTTTTTATAAAAATAGCATAAATTAATCTAGCACCTCGGTCCACCCGAGTCCAATATAAGAATATGAAAACAGAGACATCTCTCTCTTTTTAACCTTTCTTACCCCAAGATGACCCATAACAGGGATACCAAACCATTTCATAACAAATTTTACTGAAAATGGGCCCTCGAGGCCATGCAAGGTTTGGAAATCATAAATAGTAGGCCCGAAGCCAAAATCGTAGTAAAATCAAGCAAAAAATCCTTCATATACATGATAAAGGCATGCTCAATCAAAATCAACAGCCCAACGGCTCACAAACAACCTATCGACCCTGCACAGGCCCACAGCTACTCAGCAAGCATAACCAGCCTAGAAGGATATTTCTATGTCCGGGACTCGCGGACATTCCCAATAACCCACCTTCTATGTTCCAGAGTCAACAAGGCCTCACAGGACCATAAGGGTGAATAAAACGTATAAGGCAAGTACTACAAACATCGAAGGAAGGAAAAGTAGGCGGACATGAAAAGGCGATCAAGGTCTGTGGTACCAACCTAATAAACCAACCCAAGAATGCCAGCTAGTACAATTTTATTTTATATATGCTAAGTCTAGGGAGTTTAGACCGTAACCTACCTGTCGTCCGACGACAAGTTGCTGGGACAATAAAATCCAAGCTTGAATCGCTCTGAGTAACCCCGAACAATAATCAAACTATCAAAAACATAAATAATACATCAAGGAGAGTCTAACGATACCCATATTGCTACAATTGTAGCCGGGTCAAAATCCGGGTCAAAAGAGGGCTCGCGGGCCCACAACTCGAAACCAAAAAGGAAAAGGAGTACGATGACCACCACTATGCCATGCTCCAGAATTGATCACAATTGGCCAAGAGAAGGGCACCAAAACAGCCCGCTCAAGGTGAAGATAAAAGCTAGAATTTAAGAATGAAAATTGTGAATTAGGCAAGAATTACTTACCAAAATGATGGAATTTAAGCCAAGACAGAGAATCCTTCACACCCACGATCATGCAAGAGCTAGGAGGCAGCCACTACAAAAAATTGCAAGCTTTAGGTATGAGCAACAATGGTGGATTTTAGAGGAAAACAAAAGAAAGCAAGTTGGGGAAGATGACTTACCCAGAGACGGAGAAGCACGGATTTATGATGAACAACAATTTCCCCAAGGTTAGAACTAGTTTTGGAGTAATTTTGGGAGAGTGTTTAAGTGATTAGAGGTGGGAAAAGTTGAGCCAAAGTGCTGGAAAAATGAAAACAAAGAAATATATTGCATCTGGAAAATGGCCAGCGCCATCGGTGCTCAAGGCCTATCACAGGCTAGCGCGATCGCGCTGCCTGGGCGTCATTGGCGCTGAAGGGCTGCAGCTGCAGAAAAACCAGCTATATTAAAATTATCTACGGGGTCTTTCGGGCACAATCAGAAATTGATATTCAAAAACCAATAATGCTAATAGAGTTGAAATGACGTTCCGGACCAAACGGAATCAATGAAACTTCCATACGAGGTCATTTTTGAGAAATATTGACCCAAGTCAACACTAACGAATAAGGACCCAAAGGCTCAAAATGAGCCCGGCTCACCCAGAACCTGAACCAACCACCTATCTAACCCAAACTCAACATTCTGAAGCTGATGGAATCGTCGGATTTCGAATCCGACACTCTGATCATCAAAAGCCACCCAAAGTTACACTTTCAACTCCAAATGGCCTAAAAATGGAGAAAACAACACAAAACCCACACCGAAAGTTCTCCGGCCTCAACTGAAGGCCCAACTAGACCAAACTCAACGCTATGGAGCTAACGGAATTATCAGAATTCAATTCCAAGCACGTTAGCTAAGAATGTTTACTAAAGTCAATGATATTCTAAGTTAAAGCTCTAAAATGGAAAAAGGTCAAAATAATCAAATGAACGACAAGGGCACTAAACTACCGGTCCCAGCAAGCCATAAATGACTTGGGGCCACTACAGGAAAGCTCTAACAGTATAATGAATGCGTAAACGCAAAAATAACCAAAAGGGTCATCACAATATCCACTACTAAAAAGACTTTCGTCCTCGAAAGTCAAGAAGAAGGGAGTACCTGAAGGCTCGAAAAACTGCGGATACTGAGCATGCAACTCACTCTTGGTCTCCCAAGTAGCCTCCTCGACCAGACGATGCCTCCACTAAACTTTCACAACTGAAATCTCTACATGAAAAACTGGATGAACAGCTTCAAACATCAGAGGCAAAGCTAACATGTAGGCAACACTACCAACCCTATATAGAATCTCAAACGGCCCAATAAACCTAGGGCTAAGCTTGCCCCGCTGACCAAATATCATCACGCCCTTCACACGCGATACTCGAAGGAAAACTAAGTCATCAACACTGAACTCCAAGGCATGAAGTCTACGATCAGCGTAACTCTTCTGCCTACTCTGGGCCGCTCTAAGTCTATCCTGAATCAAACGGACTATGTCCAAGGAATCTCTAAGCAAATTCGTACCCTGCGGTCTAGACTCTAACCCATCAAACCAACCAATCGATAATCCGCAATGCCTACCATACAAAGCCTCAAAAGGTGCCATGCCAATGCTCAAATAAAAACTATTATTATAAGTAAACTCCACTAATGGCATGAACTGATCCCATGAACCTCCAAAGTCAAGAATGCAGGCCCGAAGCATGTCCTCCAGGACCTGAATAGTCCTCTCGAACTGGCCATCTGTCTGAGGGTGGAAAGCATTACTAAGCTGAACCTTTGTACCCAAATCTCGTTGAATAGTCCTTAAGAACTGAGATGTGAACTGAGTGTCATGGTCTAAAATGATAGAAGTTGGGACCCCATGCAACTGAACAATCTCACGAAGGTAGATCTGGGCAAACCTCTCTGAACCATAAGAAGTCTAAACTGGCAAGAAATATGTTGACTTAGTCAGCCTATCAACGATCACCCAAATAGTATCAAACCCCCGATAAGTACGAGGCAAACTAATAATAAAGTCCATGGTAATACCTTACCACTTCCACTCGGGAATGGGAAGTTGTTGCATCAAGCCACCCGATTTCATGTGCTCAAACTTAACCTGCTGATAGTTCAAGCACCGAGATACGAACTCTGCCACATCCTGATTCATACCACACCACCAGTAAAGTTATCTTAAATCTCTATACATCTTCATCACGCCAGGGTGAATGGAGTATCTAGAACTTTGTGCTTCACGGAGTATCAACTGAATCAAATCACCAACCCTCAGAACACAAAGTCGACCATCAAACCTTAGAATACCATCAGAACCCAAAGTAGCCCGGCTGGCCTTAGCCCAAACTACCTGATCACGAAGGTCGCACAAACTCTGGTCCTCAAATTGTCGGCTCTGAATCTGATAAACTAGAGTAGAACGAACCTCAACACTGGCAAGAACTCTGCTAAGATCCAATAAGTCAAGCCTAACCAATCAGTTAGCCAAGGACTGGATGTCCAAGGCCAATGACTGCTCAGAAAATGAAAGTGAAGCTAGGCTGCCCATACTCACCGCCTTCTGACTCAAGGCATCTGCTGCCATGTTTTCCTTGCCCGAATGGTATAGAATAGTGAAATCGTAGTCCTTCAGTAGCTCAATCCATCTCCTCTGCCTCGAGTTCAGCTCTCGCAAACTCATAATGTACTGAAGACTATGGTGATTGTTGAATATCTCACAATGGACTCCATACAATAGTGCCTCTAGATCTCGATGCATATGCTACCATTCAACCTTGTTGCATCAACACACAACCAAGATCAAACCCTGAAGCATCACAATACACGTAGAAACTCTGACCCTCAATTGGCAAGGTCAAAATTGGAGCTGAATTCAATAAGGCCTTAAGCCTCTGGAAGCTATCCTCACACTGATCCGACCACTGAAATGGAATGTCCTTCCTAGTCAGCATAATCAAGGGTGCTGCTATGGAAGAAAATCCCTCGATGAACCGTCTGTAGTACCCAGCTAAACTGACAAAACTGCAAACCTCAGTAGGAGTGGTAGGTCTAGGCCAATTACGAACCGCAAAAATCTTACCCGGATCAACCCCAATCCCATCCTTAGACACCACATCTCCTAGGAAGACAACTGACTCAAGCCAAAACTCATACTTTGAGAACTTGGCATAAAGCCGATGATCTCTCAAAGTCTGAAGTACAGTCTTCAAGTGCTGCTCATGCTCATCCCTACTGCTCGAGTATGTCGGAATGTCATCAATGAAGACTATCACGAACATATCCAAGTACGGGCTAAGCACCCTATGCATCAAATCCATAAAGTCTACGAGGGAATTAGTCAACCCAAAAGATATCACTAGGAACTTATAGTGGCCATAACGTGTCCTAAATGTTGTCTTAGGGATGTCCTCAGCCCTAATCCTCAACTGATGGTAGCCGGACCTCAAATCAATCTTCAAAAACATGGCTGAACCCTGAAGCTGATCAAATAAGTCATCAATCCTTGGCATCGGATACCTATTCTTTACTGTCACCTTATTCAGATGCTGATAATCTATACACATCTGCATCGACCCATCCTTCTTCTTCACAAAGAGAACAGGAGCACCCCAAGGAGACACACTCGGTCTAATGAACCCATTAGCTAACAAATCCTGGAGTTGTTCCTTAAGCTCTCTTAACTCAGCAGGAGCCATACGGTCGGGAGAAATAGAAATAGGCCTGGTGCCTGGCTCTAACTCAATGGAAAAATTAATATCCCTCTAAGGTTGAAGGCCTGGCAGGTCGGATGGACTGACCCTGATGCTGCTGTGACTGATAACATTGGCCCCACTAGCTCAAACCTCTAACCCCTGATGGGAACCACTGTATCCACCCTGATGTAGAGGCCTATTATCTCTAGCCCCAGAGTCATAACAACGCAAATCCTCTACAGTGCGAGTATAATCTACAATGGCCTGAAATGATCTACCACTGGAAACCAATATCTCGGCTGGCTCCGTAAACTCCGACCTCAATCCCCAAACAAACCAGTGAATCCTGTCCGGCTCAGTAGGAATGATCATAGCCCCAAATGGTGCTAACTGATGAAAATAGGTCTCATATTCATATACAGTCATAGATCCCTGCATAAGCTGAGTAAACTGCTCCCTGCGACGCTCACGATCACTCTGAGGTAGGAACTTGGCGATAAAGACCTCATAGAACTCAGACCAGGTCAAAGGAAGCAATGTAGAAGATCTGCAAGAAACATGTGCCCTCCACCATAACTTCGCTGGTCCCTCCAGCTAATATGTAGTATAGCCAACCCTGTGAGTCTCCAATAACCCCAAATAGTGCAACATCTCCTCACATGTAGTGATAAAATCATATGGGTCCTAACTCGGTGTACCAACAAACCTCGGTGGTGCCAATCTCAGAAATCTACTCAAGGCCTTCTACTCCCCATCTATCATAGCTGGGCGAGGAGCAAGAGGCTGGGCAACCATTGGGACTGGAATAACCTCGAAACGGGGATCTGCAGTAGCAGGCTATGATTCTGAACTCTAAGGCTTCCCCCTGAGCGGATGTATGTGCTACCTCAGAAGGTCTCTCCCCTATCATACCCAATAGTTGTAGTAGTAACCCCCGAATATCCGAAGACTGAGTTAGAGCTGAGGCTGGTACAAAAACTAGTACTGGTGCTGCTGGTACCTAGGCCGTCCCCGGGTCCACATGTTGCTGCTCTAGAGCGAACTCTGGCTCGTAGTCAAACTCGGGCTCTATATCAACTCTATCAGCTCTAGCTGGTGTTGGTGCTCTCGGACGACCTCTACCTCTACCCTTGTGACCACCCCGACCCCTAGCTAGAGTCGGAGGTTCAGGGGCAGGAGGCTCTCCTCCGCCAGAAGCTAAAGATCTCATATGAACTATCTGCGGAAGAGTGAACCAAAATAAGTGAGATTTCCATAAACTTTCAAGGATACTAAGCATGAGAGAGAACAAGAAAAGTACATTGTCCTAAGATGTCTCTATAGCCTCCCGAAGATTGAGTACGGACATCTCTGCACCGATCCGCAGGACTCTACTAGACATTGGCTCTTATATCGATGACACCGGTGAACCTAAAGCTCTGATACCAAGTTGTCACGACCCAATTTCTCAGTCATGATGGCACCTACAACCTCCGAGTAGGGGAACCAATCCTCGTATCACAAAATAGTTAGTAATGGGCCACATTCTATCAACTAAAATGAAAGAACAGTTTAATAAGCAGAAGCAAGGGAACAAGATGAAGAAAATAGATAACAAGAGTAATATATACAATGCGGAAGCTAAACCAAACCCAAAACCTGGTATCATAGTGTATATGAGTCAGATCTACCTAAGGAGTACAAGGGTCAAAAACAATATATACAAAGCTATCTCCGAGTAGAAATAGGGTGCATAATAAAAAGATAACTAAAAGTTAAGCTCCAATCGCGAAGAGCTCACCCTCAGTCCAGAATATCACCAAAGTAGCTCCCCGCATGAGTCTCTATGTGCTAACGGTGATGGCCCACACTAGGATCTGCACGAGAAGATGCAGAGTGTAGTATGAGCACCAAATGCGAAGCATAAGGTATCCAGTACGTATCATAGGCCGATTGGGCACATATAAGATAAAAGCGTAGTAACAGAAAGAATAGAAAGACAAGTAGTCACAGAAATCAACAAAATAGTACACAGGAACTATCCCAGAGGGAAGACAACAGAAACAACATACAAGGCTAGCAAGTAGAATATATACACAACAGGCACAGGTGAAAGTAAGAAATGACGCACCTGAGATCCTTGCAATAACACTATATACGTAATAAGTTTAGAAGTGGAAGGTATACCGGTAATCTCAAGTACAAGGAAAGGAAGAGGAGAGTAAAGATAGACATGCTCGAAAAATAGGAACCAATAACCAACTAATCATATCAATCTCAAATCCAGAAACTAAGAACATAGCAGTAAATAATCTCATAATTATAACTGTGACAGGAGGTAGTATCATGATAAAGTAACAAGAGTCTACCTACAATCCCCCGGCCGCCCATACAACCGAGGAATGCAATCAAGTGAAAACAAAACCCTCCGGCCTCCCATACAATTAAAGCGTACATTCAACAAATAGCAAACAAGGGTGGAGCCTCAAACAATGAATGATATGCTATGAAATGCCAAGACAGTGAAACCTCAGTGTCAGTATGTTACCCCCTATGGTGCCCCAAAGGTCCAGTAAAGGCGGGATCCATGGAAGGACTTCTCCCGAGTACATATGCTCTATTGTAAACCCCTACCCCCAGTCACCCTTTTACCCAAAGCACTTGGTCCGGAATGACAGGGTCCATGGAGGTCTACTCGTAGACCACATACTACACTCTAACCTCAAAATACCGTCGGGAGTTCCACCGGATCCAAACTAGTCACCAATGCCCGAAATATGTGCCTGAATCCTATCCAGGTCTAAATCAATGAAACAAATGCAGTAAATCCCTTCCAAGGGTGCCCGGGCATCTCCGGATCTAAAACAGTAGTAAAACAAGCCTGTTGCTCGGCTTTACCGAGTCTAATCTCACTTCTTTATAAATAGCAGAAATTAATCTAGCACCTTAATCCACCCGAGTCCAATATAAGAATACAAAAACAGAGACATCTCTCTCCTTTTAACCTTTCTTACCCTAAGACGGCCTGTAACAGGGATACCAAACCATTTTATAACTCATTTTACCAAAAATTGGCCCCCGAGGCCATGCAAGGTTTGGAAATCATATATAGTACGCCCAAAGCCAAAACCATAGTAAAATATAGTAAAACATCCTTCATATGCATGATAAAGGCACGCTCAATCAAAATCAAAAGCCCAACGGCTCACAAACAACCTATCGTCCCTGCACAGGCCCACAGTTACTCAGCAAGCATAACCAGCCTAGAATGATATTTTTATGTCTGGGACTCGTGGACATTCCCAATAACCCACCTTCTATGTTCCAAAGTCAACAAGGCCTCACGGGACCACAAGGGTGAATAAAACGTATCAAGCACGTACTACAAACATCGGAGGAAGGAAAAGTAGGCGGACATGAAAAAGCGGTCAAGGTCTGTGGTACCAACCTAATAACCTAACCCAAGAATGCCAGCTAGTACAATTTTATCCAATATATGCTAAGTCTAGGGAGTTTATACCGTAACCTACCTGTCATCCGACGACAAGCTGCTGGAACAACAAAATCCAAGCCCGAATCGCTCCGAGAAACCCCGAATGATAATCAAACTATCAAAAACATAAATAATACATCAAGGCGAGTCTAACGATACCCATATTGCTACAAATATAGCTGGGTCAAAACTGGGTCAAAAGCGGGCCTGCAGGGCCCATAACCCGAAACCAAAAATGAAAAGGATCACGATGACCACCACGATGCAAAGACGATATGCTCCAAAATTAAGCACAATTTTCCAAGAGAAGGGCGCCAAAACAGCCCGCTCAAGGTGAAGATAAAAGCTAGAATTTAAGAATGAAAATGGTGAATTAGGCAAGAAGTACTTACCAAAATAATGGAATTTCAGCCAAGACGGAGAATCCTTCACACCCACGATCATGCAAGAGCTAGGAGGCAGCCACAACAAAAAATTCCAAGCTTTGGGCATGAGCAACAATGGTGAATTTTAGAGGAAAGCAAAAGAAAGCAAGTTGGGAAAAATGACTTATCAAGAGCCGGAGAAGAACGGATTTATGATGAACAACAATTTCCCCAGGGTTAGAACAAGTTTTGGAGTAATTTTGCGAGAGTGTTTATGTGATTAGAGCTGGGAAAGTTGAGCCAAAGTGCTGGAAAAACAAAAACAAAGAAATATATAGCAGTTGGAAAATGGACAGCGCAATCGACGCTCAAGGCCTGCAACAAGCTAGCGCGATCGTGCTGCCTGGGCGCCTTTGGCGCTGAAGGCCTGCAGCTGCAGAAAAACCAACTGTAATAATTTTTTCTACGGGGTGTTCTGGGCACAATCAAAAACTAATATTCAAAAACCAATAATGCTAATAAAGTGGAAACAACGTTTCAGACCCAACGGAATCGACGAAACTTCCATACGAGGTCGTTTTGGAGAAATGTTGACCCAAGTGAACACTAATGAATAAGGACCCAAAGGCTCAAAATGAGCCTGGCTCACTCGGGACCCGAACCAACTACCTACATAACCCAAACTCAACATTCTGGAGGTGATGGAATCATCGGATTTCAAATTTGATACTTTGATCATTGAAAGTCACCCGAAGTTACACTTTCAACTCCAAATGGCCTGAAAATGGAGAAAATAACATAAAACCCACACCAGAAGTTCTCAGGGCTCAACTGAAGGTCCAACTAGACCAAACTCAATGCTACGGAGCTAACGGAACTGTCAGAATTCAATTCCGAGCATGTTTAAAATTGTAAACTGAATCTGTAGTACTTGGACCCAAAAATAATTTGTATAAAATCTGAAATGCAAGAATATTCTGAAAAGACATATTAAAATAGTAAAGTTGATCTGAAGGTCAAGTACATATCTACTGAGTCTAATTCTATGGGAGAGTCTAATAACTGACATAAACCATGTGAGCTAAACATGGAGTTCGATGTATATGCCTCATCGAGAGGACCCAATATACCTTGTGTTGCGTATAGAGGCATGAATGGCATGATCACTAATCTGAGGCCCAACTGAGGGGCTAAATATACCTACGATGGCACGTAGTTATAGAACTTTGTGTGAAATTGGGACCCTAGTCTAACTCGATGCTAAGTACTACTCCCAAACTAAATACTGATTGCACGTTCTAAAACTGAAGTTCTGAAAGTTGAGTCAGAACGTAACTAGTCTGAAAATATTTTTTTCTGAAAAAGTTGTAGACTGAAAACTGACTAATTTCATGCTTAAAATTGAAAGACTAGTAGGCTAGGCTAAATTCTGAGGAAAACTAGTTCATATGAAAATACTACAATTTAAGGCTAAGTTCTTGTCTTCTCAAATTTGTGTAAGAATCCATGCAAGTTATTGAAACTAAGGTAATAATCATTAAAACAGGATATAAACCATATAATAAGCATAAGAACTGAATTCTATCAAAATCTACATGGTATGGTAAGAACCCTAGTTTCATAAACCATGAAATTTGAAATAGAGACTGAGATTTTGGGTATAAGGGTGAACTAAACCTTTACTGAATATCAACATACCTGAATGTAGAAGAATCTTGAACTAAGAATGGAGTTTGAAGCTATGGAGAAGAAAGCCCTAGGTCTTGAAGCTTGAGTGAGTTTATTTTCTTTTCATGAAGCTTGATCGGTGGAATGAAGGAGAAATATTCCAAGTCTGACTAAAAGCCCTCAAAAATATGCCTAAAATGACATAGCTTAGGAGTTAAAAGAATAGAAAAGGTCTAAAATACCCCTGAAAAAATAAATTAAAAATTGCAAAAAAATTATGGAACAAGGTCCCATAGCTGGGAACCACAGTTCGTGGTCCACGAGTCGTGGAACCAGCTCATGGTTCCCTGACCTTTGGCAGCCTGTAGGTCTGACTTTCACGGTCATAGACCACAGGCCGTGAACTGTTCCACAGTCCGTGGAACCTGGTCGTGGATATCATACCAAAGTGCTTGGCCTCTGACTGATTTCCAAAAGGACCATCCATGGTCCGTGGCTATTTCACGGTCCATAGGGCTGTTTCACGGTCCGTGGAACCTCTCTATGGTTCCTGACTATTACTTTGACAGTTTCACACTTAGAATTCTGGTTGGTTTCTTAGCTTAAAATTTTTGGGGTGTTACAAGCGTAGATCATATGCGATTGAGACTTTATGTCGATTAAGAGTGAATTTGAAGGCATATTTTTTTTAAATTTTATTTTTCATTCATATTGATTTTATTTATGTTGTTAAGGTATTCATTTCATATTTGTAGGTATAATGCATTCAAGTTAATACTTCTTTTATCGAAATCATACTTATATAAAATAATTAAAATCAAGAGTATGGTGCATTTTGCTTTCAATTTCCATAAACATTTATCATATTAATTTATCAAATACTATTAAATGTGATTACATATTTGTACATAAAAATTTTAACTAACAAAAATTAATGTTCTTCAATATTGAAAACGAATAATCAAGTCTTTGAATTAACTAATTATTAAAAAAAAATCTGAACTTATCATATAAGTAAAATTATTTCAAGTTGACAAAATAATATCCTAAGGCACATAAATTTCTTTTTATTAGAAGAAAATTCTTAACAAAATTATAAATTTTAAAATTTTGTACTTTATAATATAATATACACACAATAATTTATTCTTTTTATACACACTTATTATTAATTAACGCGATATACACGTGCAAAGAACGTACACTTGATTAGTCTATCTATATATCTATCTATCTATATTATATTAAAAGTGTGAAGCACCTTATAATGTGATTCAAACTTTTTGCCCTTCGTTAATAGTCTTTACTTTAGACAAAATCGTCTTTTCACTTTTTTCTCAAATTAAAAATTTATACAAGAGTATTACATCTATAAAATTCTACTTAGGTTAACATAGGGTTTTAGCCTATGTTTATTCTTGATAGAGATTTCCAACGTGAGAAGCAGAATACAAGGCTCAGATGACCTTCAAGTAGCCATTGATAAGTTTGAAGAGGCAAAACGCAGCAGTGAAGCTTAAGCAAGTTTGACACCCAATGCCATAAGTGTGTCCAATATGAAGGTAACATTGCAATTTGGATAGAAGTATTGGATGATTTTGAAAAAATTGGGAACAAAAGAATTGTTTTCAGATCTATATTTCTTTTCAGATTCGTGCACTTTTTTTTCTGACGCTATTCACTACCAAAAAAAAGAAAATAATTACCAAATTCTTCTCAAAATAGTCCTATCTATTTCAATTCAATCCTCATACTGCAAGGATGAAAAGCTAATTAGTCACTAGTTGACAGTCGGCTGAATTATCAAATCGTATTTTTAAAAAAAGAATAAATTTGCTTATACCAGTACACCATAACTATTTTGAGATTGAGGCATGTTTAATTGATTATTCTATTTTTTGGTTATATTTCCAGCAGTCATGGCATGCTCGGCACCAGAGGGTTCTCAGTTTGATGCAAAAATGATAGAGTTGTAAGTTATCTCCTTCATCCTATATTGAGGTCATTTTAATCTGGCTGCAGAAAGCATCCTTGATGTGGCCTCTAGCCTTTGCCATTGATTTGATTGACTTTTGTGGTTGTTTGATATGCCCAAAACAGTCTTGGTTTTGAACAACAGGAAGTCTTCACATCATATGATGAGTCTTCACATCGTGGGTCAATATATTCCTGATAGATTGGATGATGATAAATCACATTTGTGAAATAATAACTAGTTGTAGAATCCATGTCTCGACCTTGAGATTGATGATACCCCTTTATGATTGCTTATAAGTTTTCGTGTGAAAACCCTGCAGGTGGATTATATATATGTATATATATCCGTCACATAAAATAAATTAAGCATAATAATAAAGGATTAAATTAATCAATGAATTAAATTATCAGAGATTTAATTTAATTAATCAATATCGGTAATTCTAACATGGGGAGTTAAATAAGATTTAATGTTGGATTTTAAAATTAAACCGAGGAGTGCAATTACGGATTTTTGGTGGAATAATCTGTAATTTATTATGGTAGGGTTAATTCACTCATATATGAATTAATGCCATAATTGGAAGCCTCTACTATTAAATTTGTGGTCCTTACTATACCAGATTAAATATATATATTTTGGAAAAATGAAATAGAGAATTCTAGAAGCAGTTAAAAAATATTTTTTAATTGTGCTTCTAGACACATTTTAAAATCAAAAACGTGGAGAATCTTTTGGTTGAGAAAAAAGCTCCCACACGTTTCCAACTATCAGTTGGAGAAAGGTGGATAAAAGGGGCAGCCTCTCATAAACTGAATGGATCCATTTTATACATTCACAAAAATATACTGCGCCACTGAAGCAGAATCTGGTTTTAGTAGAAGGCCGCAGACCAGGAGACTATTGTTCTCGATGAGTTTTATGAATGTTTTAACAGGTTGGTGGATCCTATTCACGTATTTACATTATTTAGATCTCTATGTAGGTTCTGTGGTCCTGTGTGAATGCTTCTGTTGCCTTTATTTATAGCAATTGGTATCACGAGTCAACCTACATATACTAAATAATGTATGTTAAACTAGTATGCATATGAAATCTGTCATTACTGATTTATGCATAAGAATTCTATTGTTTTTTTACGTTTAGAGCATGACTAAATATGTTGTTCTTACCGTTATGCATGAATTGAAATCTATATTTTGTTTATAGCATGGATCTGTTGTTATTGTTTTATGCACAATAAAAATAAACAATTTCTTGACTTAGATTATGAATCTGTAATTATTTGTTTTAAATAATTCTGAATCGGTGGTTAAGAAAATAACAATTGTAAGCATGTTATTATTTTCGGAATTTAGTTTGTTGATTTTAAGTATATTTGAAAAATATTTTTTTTAATATATGAATTGAAATCTGCAAAATTGGGCTGAAGGGGTAACGCGTAGCAGGCAAGGCCACCGCGCGCTGAGGCTGGCCATCAGGCTGGCCGACGCGCACAGAAGGCTGGCCGACGCGCACGCGCCCCTTGCCATGGTTGCCCAAAAACTGGGCGCTGGCCTGGCCAACATTGGCATATGTTGCGCTGAAGCCTGACCGACGTGCGTGCTGGCATGGCCGACGTGCGTGCTGGCATGGCCGACGTGTGCGCTAGCATGGCCGACGTGCGCGCTGTCCTGGCCGACGTTCACTCTGTCATGGCCGACGTGCGCGCTGCCATGGCCTACGTGCGCGCTGCCATGGCCGACGTGCGCGCACTGGATGCCATCCGCCCCAATGTGTAATGACCCTTCCGGTCATTTCCACGTTTAAGTTTTGAAGTCAAGCAAATCGACAAAAGATATCGTAAGACCTTTAACAAATTTTCTGAACCTTGGGTCAAATGTCTCGGAGCTTTTCTCCCAATATATAAAGAGTTAGAAGTCCCCCGAAATACCAAATCGAAGGTCTACGAGTCTAGTTTCCAACGCATAAAACCTCACGTCCAACTGATCTCGGAGTAAAGAGTTATGACTGTTTTACCGCGGATTGTCTGGCAGAAAACGGGTTGCGAACCGGGTCGCGAACCGGGTCGGGTTAAACTCGATTTAAGCCTCGACTTCACGTTTTAAGACGCCATTCCAGTTCCGAAACAGTTATAAAAAATAAGGGAGGATCCCGAGATAATTCTTGAGTATCGAAATCGTGCGTATTTGAAAGTATTTTATTTAAAAGTCGAAGGTGGTAGGAAGTTATATTATATTATTATTACCTTTTCAAAATATTTTAAAGGTTTATGGAAAATATATTTGATACGATATAAGTGTATACATATTTATTTGATAAGGTTTTTATACTCCGTAATATTTTAACGGAGATAATAAATTTAGTGATGTTGAAATTTATTATTATAATATAGTAGGTTTTATTCGAAATAATTTTCTAATAATTGTGGTATATTTAAAAAGCTATATTTATTTTACCACGAATTTATGCAATACCCGAGTATATACTTAACGGATCGGATTGGTTGCCACCTCCACTTCCACGTGGAAGTGGAGGGCTAGTGCAACACATAGCAAGTGAAAGGTGGCAGTGAAAGGTGGCAGCATGCTGAGTACATTGGAATAATGTACTGCCTAACCTATATGTGCCTTACATATGAAATTAAGAATTGTGCATAATTTGCATACTACTGTACATCACATTTGTTACGTAAGGAGTATTGTGAGAGGAAACTTTGTGTTAATTATTCAATTTCTGAAAGGGAAATCAATTATCTACGTCAAGTTATTCCGTCCCAAATCCGAATCCGATTCCGATTTAGTTTTGGATTTTCTCGGAGTGGTTCGAGCTTGGACATCGTTGTTCTAGCAGCTTGTCATCGGACGACAGGTAGGTTACGGTTTATTTTTCCCTAGACTCCGTATATATAATAAAATTGTATTAATGGGCATCCTTGGGTTGGTTTATTAGGTTGGTACCACAGACCTCGACCGCTTTATTCATGTCCGCCTACTTTTGTTCCTCCGTTGTTTGTAGTATTTGCCGTATATGTTTATTGTACCCTTGTGCTCCTGTGAGGCCTTATTGACTCATGGAACATAGAAGGTGGGAATTTGGGAATGTCCGCGAGTCCAGGGCATAGAATTATCCTTCTAGGCTGGTTATGCTTGCTGAGTAGCTGTGGGCCTGTGCAGGGTCGATAGGTTGATTGTGAGCTGCGGGGCAGCTATTGTGTGTGATCATACCATTTCCATGCAATAAAGAGGTTTTATCCATGTTTTACTGTGGTTTTGGCTTCGGGCCTACTGGCACTGTTTCTAAACCTTGCATGGCCCGGGGGGCCCATTTTTGATGGAAATGATTTGGAAATGGTTGATTTCACTTGTGGAGATTTTTGGGCAAGAAAGTAAAATTATGTTTTAAAATCATCAGTTTTACGATTATCGCTAGACTCGGCAGGGCCGGGGTGCTAGTTGAGTTTTCTTGTTACTTGAGATGATTTTTAGCCTCGGTCGGACCGAGCACCTGAGATGACTTTTTACTGTTTAGACCCAGCTACGCCCGGG